>JAVJHY011092752.1:0-15308 GCA_035593235.1 Phascolosoma agassizii | reverse complement strand
GGCCTTGCACGTGTGGCAATGCAAACAGCGCCAAAACCTTATGCCACACTGATCGCGGAGACACGAGGGTAATCAGGAAATTATATGATCACATTTTTAAATGTCGTGAGAATTAGGATTAAAAACTAAAACCCGCTTTCTCGAACAAATATTTTTGAAATCTGATTCCAGATACGCGAAGCAAAACTTTTTGGCGTTCCGTTGAGTTCAATGACCCCACGTACCGTCTGGTTGGGTGGTATCGATCCAATTTGCGGGGTCAGTTCTACGAGATACTTCGCGGTTAGCGATACCAGCAGTTGCTGTTCGTCTGGCTCGACAGCAATTTGTCCACCATTTGTGGACGCAAGTTCAACGATTTTGATAGCCGGCGAACTGGCCGGAGCCGTGCGGACGAGCGTTACGTCCATTGATGGCCGGGTCAGGTCGTCAGGAATGAATTTTCCCTGGCTGCCAACGGTCAGCCGGTCAATGTCAGATTCTTCCAAATAACCATTTACAACATGTTTGTTTCGCGCTGCGATCAGCGCAAGACGATCGGTTTTCCGTATCCACCGGCCCGGATGCAGGAGCGGATTGAGTTCCAGAAGCGTGCCGGAAACTGGTGCTCGAATAACCAGTTCATTTTTTTCCTCATTGAGACCTATGAGTTCGGTTTCCAAAGAGGCAAGTTTATGCCTGAGAACCTGAAGGTTCTCACGATCCTTCTGGTTCACCATTGCGCGCACTAGGCGGAGCTTTATCAGATCATGTTTGATCTGCGTCTGCCAGATTTGACTGTCAATCTCCGGAGATTCAAGCCGGACAATTGGCCGGCCTTCAGAAACGAACGCCTCCCGCGTGATCTCGACAGACAGGACGTGGGCGGCGCGCGTAGGGTAAATTTGGGCAAGGTCAGCAGCCTGCAATAGACCCGGCGCCACGATATGACCGGACCACGGCACAACAAGTGCAGCAAGTGCTGCAACACTGACCGCAGCCGTCAGTGCAAATCGATTGAGCGATGCCGTTTGTGGTGCCATGTTGTACCAGTGCCAAAGCTCTTGCGAAATTGGGCGTGCGATCAAGTACCAAATCTCGGCGGCAAATAGAATGATTCCAAGCACCTTGAAGCAATAGTGATAGACCGCCAGCGCGATGGTAGTGAACAGGATCAAGCGAAAGATCCATGTGATCCACGCATAGAAAATGAGGCCGTTTCGCAATGGGGCACTGAATTGTTCCGGTGGTTCAAGAGTTGGTGCCAGCAAGGTTTTACGCATTTTCCAGCGGCCCAGTGCGAAGGCGCGCGACTGCAAATTGTCAACACCGATGAAATCGGAGAGTAAAAAATATCCGTCGAATTTCATACATGGATTGAGGTTGATGCCGAGGCTGAGTAACCAGCCGGTTGTTGCGATCATGAATGCGACGCTACGGGCAGAACCTTCCGGCAGGAAGGCCCAAAAGAATGTAGCGACGCAGGCCAGACCAAGTTCGACAATGATACCGGCAGCGCCTATTGAAATTCGCTGATGTCGTGAGGACAACCGCCATGAGTCCGACACGTCCGAGTACAGCATTGGGGTCAGGAATATGAAAGCCACGCCCATCGTCGGTACCCGGCAGCCGAGGCGCGTTGCAGTGATCGCGTGCCCCAACTCGTGCAGCACCTTAACGGCGGACAGGGAAAGCAGGAAATAAACAATGCCCTGCCAGGAGAAAAACAGATCGAATTGCTGTACGAAAGTGTCCCATTGCCGGGACGTTAAATAAAGGCCTGTCAACCCGATGGCAGCAATCAGCGCACCAAACCATGGCGCGTAGAAAGGCTCGACAAATGGCAAGGCCGATCGGAGCGCTTGATGTGGATGGACGAGGGGCAGTTTGAAACATAAATAGTTATGGAACAGCTTCTCAATACGGGACTGCCGCCCCATTTCGGCGCGGCGTTGGATATCACGCCAGCCCCCCGGTTGGTCGTCGATGCATAGATTGCTGCTGCGTACAAATGCCAAAAGGTTGTCAATCTGCGCAACGTCGAACGGCTCCCCAAATGTCTCACTGGCTTCCAGCGCTAGTTGCTCGGTCGTCAGTCCCGGGCGCCAGAGTGACAATAGGTTTCGCGTTCCTTCATCGATCTGGAAATAACGATGCTGGAGTGGGTCGTGTATCACCCACTGCGGTGCTCCAGATTCGCTCGCCGCCCCTGCCGAAATTTCAATTTCGGTGCGCAGGCGCGGTAATGCCACAGACGGATCGCCATCGATCTCACAATTGATTTTTGTTCCGTCGTGCATCAAAGCCCTAGCCACTGCCGTAGTGCCGATAGTGGCCGCCGAAACAGATATTCGGCGAGCAATACACGCTTGCCATAAACCTGAGCCGTGCCACGCTCGCCCAACCGCGGCGGCGCGTACTCACTCGGGGCTAACTCGGCAACAACACGGAATGCCAATTGGCCGCCGGGGTTCGCGTGCGCCTGATAGTTGGCAAACTTAATCTTGCCTTGCCGTGGGTGAATAGGGTCTGAATCAAGAAACACTTTTACGCTGGCACCAGACTTTAAAACGATGGCATCGCTGATCGGCACATCCAACGCGACCTGCGAATTACCGGGATCAGCAATCTGCATGATGCGCTCGCCCAGAGCCACCGGCTTACCGATCAGTGACTGCTTGTCGGCATAAAGGGCAACACCGGAGCGCTGCGCAACAACTGTAGCTCTGTTGAACATATCGCGGGCGAAGTCGAATTCTGCCATTTTGAGGGCGTGTTCAGCCATCGACAACCTCAATTCATGACGGCCTCGGACATCATCGAACGCAAGTTGGCTTGCTTTCTTGAGCCCGGCCTCCGCAACCAGGACCTCACGTTGCGCCACATCAAGCTTGTTTTTCAGGATCGTGCTGGCGAAGCGGACAAGTAGCTGCTCTGCACGAATTTCACTGCCTGGCTCGACAAGGATTTCCTCGATCACACCATCCAACGGAGCCGCGACAACAAATGGATCTCGCGCGACGATCTCGAATGGCGCAAGGGTTGTCATCGGCACCGGGATGGCCAAAGCCAGCAGTAATGCCACAGCCAGGGCCGAGGCCAATTTTCGGCTCGCCAATAGGCGCTGCGCAAGCCGTCCGGTCCAGCCGCGTTCATTAATCAGGAAACCCCAGGCATGTGCATACACGCCTGCAAGACGGGCGACGACCACATCGTCGGCGTCTCTCCATTCTTGTTCCCTTGCCAGTAGCAAGCCGCCGACCAGATGATTGCCGCGAATTTTCAATGGCTGCCATAGCAACGCGGGAAACGGATAATTCTGCAGATCATTGTTATCATCGCCCGCCTTGTCAGGAAGTTTGAATTTATACTCCTTTTCCAGGCCCACATCGGAGCTAAGTGAGGCAACAACCGCCTCAATGCTCTCCACGAGCGGAGCCGCGCGGTCCACAACCGGTAGACCGGATATGTTGGTAATCCGCTGGACACGCCCTTTCGTGAACACAAAAACTTGCCGCGCCTGTGTCAGTTTTCGAGTTTCGTTGGATATGAGGTATTGCAGCTCCTTCATCGTATGCGCGCGTCGCGCATCTTCTTCGACCCGCAACATCGCCTGCAGTCCAGCTACCGTCTGATTGGACACCGCCGCTGGTCGTTCAGGAATTTGCCCGTCAGATTGGTGCGCGGCGAACTCGGTCTGTTCCCCCCCACTGACTGCTTGGCCGCGTCTTTCAAGGCTGGCCATTCTTAGCCTCCTGAATTTGAAAGCGTGCCGTACCGCTCATACCAGGCAGGATGTCCTTGGAAGGTGACGTGAAGTTTGCAAATACCTTGATGGTCTGGCTAACGGTGTCGACAGAGGCACCCAACCGCGTCAGTGCCCCGTCGTATGTCTTGCCCGTTTCATCGAGATGAATTTCAAACGAAGTGCCATGTGTGAGCCATGTCAACCAATTCGACGGCACAATCAGTTCAATTTCAGGCGCAGTATTGGCAACAATCGAGATCAATTGCCTCCCGGCTACGGGAAGTTCATGGGTGTGAATATTGAGATCAGCAACACGCCCGTCATAGGGTGCAATAATTTGGCATTCATCGACCCGGGTTCGGATCGCGTCAATTTTGGCGCCGGCTCGATCTGCCCGCGCTCTTGCTGTTTCGACGTCCTGAACGCTGTTGGCGTTGCGTGATTTGAGATAGCGGGCGCTTTCGAAGGCGACCATCATTTCGCGGTGCTCGGCTTTGGCGGACGACAGCTCTGCCTGTTGCTTGCGGCAGTCGAAAGCAATGAGAATCTCGCCGGCGCGAAACTGCTCACCCTCCTTGAAACCGATTTCTTTGACCCGGCTGGTAAGGTCGGTGGAAATTGCCGCCTGGGCTGAGGCGCGCACGACACCGCGCACGGGCAGGGCAGGCATCGATATTGCAGCTTGGTCGTTCTGCGCGGCATGTGCGTGAGTCCCCGGATTCAACAAATCCAGTGCGATCAGCGTGCCAGCCGCTAACAGCAACAAAGACCAATTTGGAACACGGGCGATAATCGCCATGGCTGTCTGCAACTTTGAAGCAAGGCAGCGTATTTGCCAGCCCCAACTTGGTTGTGCATGGCCGCTCATCCTGCGGATCCTTCAATCCGGGCAACCGCCTTCAGTCCTGCGACATCCCCATTTTGATAATCCTTCATTCCCAGATCACTGTGCTCAAACCAGCCATTGCGCAGCGCGGCCGCAATTTGATCAATGCTGTGCGAGCGGTCAATCTGGGCAAACGGGATGCCGCCGATTGAAGCAAATACATTGGCGTAGGCACTCTGCAAACTGGCAAAAGCGATGTCATATTTGGCATCAGCAACGAGGGTATTCATTTCCTCGCTCAATAATGTCTGTTCACTGACTCTGTTGGCTTCCGCCTCTGCTCGGATCTGGCGCACAAGGCGGCGCTGTACGGATTGATATTCTTCCGCCGTGGTGAGTTCGCGCTGAAAATGATGAAAGCGAATACGGCTGACATAGACCTGGGTCATTACGGTCATGGAGAGCGCCAGAGCACGGGCCTTAAGGACATCGTCCTGGCGGTCGATCACGGCACGTCTAGCTGGATACTTAAACACATTAATTAGGTTCCAACCCGCCTTGGCACCCCACGATATCCAATCGCCATTGAGCAAGAATGCATTGCTATCCCAATTCGGCCCAGCATACATCTGAAGACCCGGTATCAGCTCTAACAATGCAGCCCGGCTTTCATGGAGATTTATTCGCTGTTGATAGATATTCTCACGTAACTCCGCGCGGTTGGTAAGGGCAACAAATATCATTTCGTCAAGGTCCATAGGCAGGACCTCAGGCGCACGTGCGCGTTTATCCGTTGTGACGGTGAACGGTGTGCCCGGTTTAATATTCATTAAACCCGCTAGGCGAGCATTGGAAACAATTAGGTCGCGTTGCAATCGCTTGATTGTGCTTTTGATTTTGATCAATTCGCGCTCAAATTTGAGCGCGTTGACGAGGATCGTCCGGCGGTTTTCCGACAGCTGCCGGCTGTTTCGAAGCGCGGTGCGGACGCGGGTCTCGAGCCGCCTTAACCGGAAGATGAGGCGCTGGTAGCTTGCGGCACGCCAAAAAGCACTGCGCACATCCTCAAGTAGATTGTGAATGGCTTTGCGCTGTAGCTCTTCGCCGATCAGTACTTTGTCGGCGGCCTGATGCGCCTGCACGTAGGAGAGTCCGAAATCCAGAATGTTCCAACTGAATTGTAAATCGGACGAATACAACCGTTTTTCCTGGGACGTCGATGCCCCGAAATTGGGTGTGTTGGTCTCGAGATTCAAACTGCTTGATGCGTGAAAGTTATCGCGTACCGCATAGCCAGCATTGGCCACCGCGTTGGGTAGAAGGTTGTGATGCGCGAGCTGCAATTGCGCCACGCGCACACTGGTTTGCATAGCCTCGACGCGATACTCGAGATTGTATTTGAGAGCCCGTGCCATGGCTTCATAGAGGTCTATCGGCTTTGTCGGTGGCTCCTGATCGACAGAAACAAGTGCATAATTCACCTCTGCCTGTTCAACCAATGCTGCATCGGAAACCGGACGCGGTACAACCGTGCATCCACCCAGTTGTGCGGCTAATATCCCAACTATGCACGCCATTGCTGGTCGCGACACTTATACGTCCCCCACTCGCCCAAGTTGCAGCTGCTCAACCGTTGGAAGCTTTTAGACACGCTTTGTTGCGATAGCCTCGATTTTGCAGAATAAACCCTATTGCTGATTCTGTTAACAAATCGTTGTTTTGGGGCAGTGGAGAATCAGTGGCCGATCGCCGTCATTGCATCTGCCACAGTCCATCCAATTGTGAAGCGTGCGCCTAGATAATGGAGCAATGCCGAGATCGTGCCACGTGGGAGATTGGACGTAGAAGCGCGTAACACGCACATTGGGCACCAGCACGTAGTATTTCAAGCCACACGTATCATAGAGCTTGTTTGGGTAATATTGGCTCGGATCGAAAATATTATATTGTTATATATCAATAGCTTAAGACATATATCGGCCAACTCTCAAAACACTGGACCCCCTGTTCGAATTCGCGCGGGTTTGCCAATTATTTCAATGGCTTAGTCCAATTTCCCGCGGATCAACAGTGAGCCAGCAAGGCACTGTAAAGTCAGACGCCCGGTATTCGGATTGCACCGTTCATGGCCTCGTCCTGGCCCTGGAGTTACAAGCCATGAACCCGCAGGTTTTTTTTAGTAGATGGACCCTCAGCCATATTGCCACACTTGGTGAAGAGCGGGGTTCGGGCGCACGGCAGGCGATAGGGATTGCCGATCGAGTGAATGCCGGGCGGTCTACTGTCCACCAGCATGAATTCGTGCCATTGATTGCCCGCTCACCCCCTAAAGGCATAGAAAGAAATGGCGCAAACTCATTGTGATTTTCTCGTGGTTGGCGGCGGGGCTGCCGGCTGTATCGTTGCCCGCCGCCTAGCTGAGAACCCGTCGTGGCACGTTGTTCTTGTTGAAGCTGGAAAGTGCGACGAGAATGATCCAGCAGCGACAGACCTTTCGCGCCTCGAAGAACAAGACGAAAGCTATGATTGGGGCTTTCACGCCTCCACCTCATTGCATTCAAGCGGGCAAATCGAATATGCCCGCGCCAAAATGCTTGGCGGCTGCGCAAATCACAATGACTGTGCGTTCATCGCCCCCACCCAAGGCGATTTGGCGCAATGGGCACATGCAGGTGGCAGCGGGTGGGGTGACGCATGCCTTTCGCGCTGCCTGTCACGGATCGAAGAACAAATCCATATAGAGGAGGCACCAACTGGAAACCGGTTGAGCCGCGCATTTATTGACGCCGCCACCGACCTCGGTTTGCCGGAGAGAAATTTTCGGCGTGATTTTGGCGCCGGCGCAGGTTGGTTTCCACTCAATGCCAATGGGGCGCTCCGGCAGTCATCGTCGATCTGTTATCTGCATCCGCTTTCATCTCTACCAGCTAACCTTCAAATTCAAACCGGCGTATCTGTCACGGCTTTGACCTTTGAGGGCCGGAGAGTGACGGGCGCAAGGACCAGCCATGGAGACATTGCCGCCGCCAAAGAGGTGATCTTGTGTGCCGGCAGCATTAATACCCCGCAATTGATGATGGTCTCGGGGTTGGGCCCAGTAGACCATTTGCGAGGGTTCGGCATCGATGTCCGCTCCGACATTGAGGGTGTCGGGCAAAACCTAATGGATCACGTGGCAGCGAATGTTGCTTATCAATTACATGAACCCGCACCCCGGTGGGATCGAACCCCCTGTGAGGCTACGGCCCTGATCAAGCTGGATCAGACTACTGCTGATCCGGACGTTCTGTTCCATTTTGTACTGAGGCTACGTGAAAAATACGTTGGTGGCGATCAATTTGCCGATGTGGCGCACGGAGTAAAAATATCGCCCAACGTAGCGCGCCCGAAGAGCCGTGGGCGCGTACGTATTACAGGACCTGACATAAACGCAAAGCCGAACATCCAACTGAATTATTTTTCCGATCCGGAAGGTTATGACAAACGTACCCTGCTCGGTGGGCTTCGATGGGCCCGAAAACTGGCCAAAACCCCAAGTTTGCACCCGTTCCTGCTTCGCGAAATCGCGCCAGGGCCGGATATCGAACGGGACGAAGACCTATTCGACTACATGCTGCAAACCTGCGAAACCGTCTACCATCCGGCGGGAACCTGCAAAATGGGACCATTGGCCGATCATGAAACCGTGGTCGGTCCCAACCTCAAAGTGCGCGGCCTCGATGGGCTGCGCATTGCCGACGCGTCGGTATTTCCAGACATGGTAACGGTCAATATTTGCAACGCTGTCATGATGGTTGCAGAGCGGGCGTCGGAGATCATTTTGGAAGAACTCAAATGATCTGGTGGAGAGATCACTACAGAGGCGGGCAGCACGACGTGATTCAACGACAATGATATTTCAGTTGATAATGAGGAATTTAAAAAATCCAAAGACCTGCAAATCTATCGCTGTCGTGCCAAGCGCATGGTTGTCGCATGGTTTTGGTCCGTCAGGATCAGTTGGCCGGATTTTTCGCGGATCCAATTGCTAAGGCCCTTGGCCGCAAAGAATGCAAGTTCAATTGCGCGTTTCTCTCCGGGGCAAAATTTCTTTGTTACTCGAAATGTTGAAAATCTGATCGTCTCGTCATTCAAGACATATTTGCCCGTGAATGTGTTGCAGCCGGAAAATCCCGACACGGTACCATCCACTCTAAATCTGAAATAGGGTTGCGATGTGAGCTCCCGGTCCCAATTTGCAAGTTCTTTGACATGCCACTGACCCTCAATTCCTGAAACGAGGCTAGCCTCGCCTGCTAGTGACCGGTTTGGTACCGCAACTGCGAACGTCAGAATAACAAGCGCCGCAAAGCAACTGTGCAATTGCAACATTCTCAACTTATTCTGTGAACACAGCAGTGCGCTGGAGAGCAAACCAATGTGCATTTCGAGATCCATGTAGGTATTCATGTGCGCCAGCCTTGTCCGCAACAAGACCGCGGCGAACCACCTGGCGGGCCTACTTACAGCGGTAGACATTCTTCCCCACTTTCTTCGGGAATTTTCCGATCCCGCACCAGCACAGTTTGCCTTTGACCTTGCCTCCGATGCATCGCAGCGATGGTTTTTTCTGACTCGGCCCAATGGTCTGGGTGGGGGAGGTGGTCTGGATTGAACCTGTGTTCGCCCTTACGCAACGGTAGCGCCGTGTCGCACGTTTGCGCGCCTTGTAACCTTTGGGACAGACACACTGACCGTTTTTCACCGTACCGCCACGGCAAACAATTTTCGGTTTCTTGCGGTCGCAACGATAGGAGGTTTTGCCAATCTGGACTCTGACCCTATCACGCGGACAGACGCACTGATTGCCGACCAACTTGCCGCGTAGGCAACGTATCGTCACCGAACGAGGCACGCAACGGAACGTCGTGCTATTAATCCGTTTAAGCTTGCGGTCTTTAGGGCAAATACAGACGTTGTCCTGACGGTTGATAGTACCGCCCCTGCAGATCAATGTCGGTCTGGAGGTTGTGCTCCCGCCCGACGTGTCGTCGGTACCGCTTTCCGGCTGACGAGGCACGCAACGGAACGTCGTGCTATTGATCCGTTTAAGCTTGCGGTTTTCTGGGCAAATACAAGAAGTCCTTTGCTTGTTCGGACGGCCGCCACGGCAGACAATGCGTCGGTCGTCGATCCGGCACCGCGCCACGTCGGGATCGTAGCTATAACCTGCAGGGCAATTGCGGTCACCGCTTATCGCGCCACCATCGGTGTCGTCGGTGGCGGTACCGTGACCAGTCGACTGTGGCACGCAACGTTTCACGCCCACTTGTGACTTCCATGTGGTCCCGGTCGGGCAGATGCAGCGTTTTTGCGTGCTGTTCCATTCACGGCCACGAGTGCATCTGTAGCAGCGCTTGAAACCGGGGTTTGGGTTCCAGAACGTCCCGGAGGGGCAGGCACATTCACCGGCCGAATTGCGGATCTGGCCACCCGCGCATCTGGACGCCTTTGCGCAGCGGCTTAAATTGTTATCCCAGCTTGTCCCATCCTCACAAACACAGCGCCGGGCCTTGCCATCCCAGGTGCGGCCGCGTGTGCATTTGTAGCAGCGTTTGAAACCGGGGTTCGGGTTCCAGAAGGTTCCTGCCGGACAGGCGCAGTTGCCTAGATCGTTGAGTTTCGTTCCATTGGCACATGAATCATCATCTGATTTTTTACCGGTATTGGGCGAGACCGGTGGGACAGGCGGCGTGACCAAAACTCGTGCACAGCTTTGTCCGACCGGCTCCAACCATGCGCAATTTTCAAGCCAGATAGGTTCACCGAATTGCCACGGGCGGTTACGATCGCGTGAATTGAGACTTGGGTCGGACGCTCTCAGACTTAGCTGAAATGATTTCGTTTCGTGTGGCAAGAAATCGACCGTTATTGGACATTTTGCGGCAATGCCAGGCACCACGCCTGTGGTCGGCAACTCATTCCGGCAGAATTCCGGCGGTTGTCTCGATGTGATGCCTAGGACGACTGGTAACAAACCATCAGGATATATCGCCCTCGCAGTGTCACTAAGTTCGAACCGGAGGCCTCTCAACGTCCGTTCCGTCCTGTTTCGAATCGTAAGAACGAATGTACATTCACTATCAAAAGCACATGTGTCCGGGGCCGTTTTTAGAAACTCAAGATCACGCCGAGGAATAAAATCAGGGATCGTTACCCTGGCACAGGAAAGGCGATCAGGTCTATGTGAATCACCGGTTCCGCTCTCGAGAAATCGGAGCCGGGCGCAATTTTCTATCGGTATGTACAACCCACGACCAGCACTGCCGATTACTGTATAGCTCAGTGTAACGAAGATGCTCTCGTCCGGCGCCAATTCCACATATCGAATACTACATTCAGATGATCGCACGCTGTAATCGTCGATACCAATACCTAAAGGCGGGGTAATTACTCCCCCAACTGGTGGCCCGTTCCAGTTCCTGCATGACCAGTCTGAATCTGGTTGCAGACGTAGATTGGCGATTGTGGGAACCGGTGTATCGATGAACCTGATTCGGCCCTTGTACTCATGGATACCGACATTGTTTATCTCGATTTCAAACGAGCATTCCACGTCGTAATCACAAGTTTCCGACAGCGCCCGCTTGGTAAGCCTAATACTTTGGTGCTGCCAATTTCCGCCGGCTGTCTCGTCAGTAAACCCCTGATCCTGCGCCTGCACATCTTGAACTAGAAATACACAAACGCACAGTATGCATGTGAGTAAAGCTGCGCAAAAGAACCAACGGATCTTTGCGTTGTTCGAAATTTTCATCCCGTCCCCTAAACAGTGTGGCACTCGCAACATCTCCATCACGTTGGAATGCACCCGTTACGTACCTAGTGGTACGAATCTTACGTTTCGTACCGCTAGATATTTCTTTGATGGATCAAATTACCCAAATATTTGAGTGCGTTAATCACTTGTCGTACCTTAGTTTCCGGGACTCAAATGTTTGGTTTGATCCACTAGCTCACGAGCGGCGGTACCGGCACAAGACCTATTGTGCTGTTAAAGACCACCACCGGCCTTACATACTTTAGCTGTCGCGTAGCAAAATTTCTGACCGTCTTCTATTCTACAACTCATCCTCAGTTGCCCCCGCTGCTGCCAGGCGTTATTGCGGGTCTTTTTATGCAGCGCTTTTATTTTTTTCCGTATGGAGATTTGAGCTCCCTTAGGGCTAAATCCTGCACCACTAACATCCACACATATTTCCGCATGTCCCGGCGTTGCCATGATCAGAAAAGAGACCGTCGACAAAGCGAGCGCTACTATAGTCGTTCGGGTCATTTCGTTTCCCCTTTAGCGTTGGCTATATCTATTGGTCTCCCTACGGCGCTGTAAGGTTCAATGCGAATTTAGAATTTTCGTCGATTGAGTCTTCACGCTGTGCCGCCTGGTTGCTTGGTAACTCTGCCTTGTGGCAGCCTAGCGTGACGGCAAAGTCAGTTCATGACGCAATTGCGCTACGAACCGGCCGGTCGTTCGATGTCGCGCGGAAAGCCTTATTCTTCGGGAGATTTGAATGGCGACGACAGTCCGTGCATGTGGCGCACAAAATCGACTGGTTCCGGGTTCCGGTTTTGTGCAGGAGTGCCCGCATTTGATTGCGAACCGTGTGGCGGCTCAGCCCTCTGGCGTCGGCGAATTCTGAAAGCGCATATCCATCCATGATGGCTTGTGCCAAGCGGCATTCCGCCGGAGTTGCGCCAAATCCACTAGAAATTTCTGCAAAGGACGAAGGTGGATCAAGCCCCTGACTGCCTGCGATGACAAATGCGCCGGCAACCGGATCGGACCAAACGGATTCGGGAAAGCTCAACTCGGCCAGATCGGGAAATATATGACAATGAATTGCCACGACACCTAACTGCCGCGTCATCACCGTCAATGGCGACGGCAAACTACTAAAATCTGCCATCGACATCGCCCTGATTCCGGCACAAACAAAAGTCTGCATGCGCTCCGTTGCCGCGACCAGGCGCTGTGCCGGGCTTATGCAGGCAATCGACGTCGCCGACAAAAAACGTTCCGCCGCATCATTGAGAAAACCGATCCGTCCCGATCGATGAACAAGCATGATGCCGTGCCGGATGGACTGGAGATAAGGCAGATCGGCGGCGGAACCATTTGAAAGAACCGATGACATCTCGATTGAACGCATCATGTGCGGTGCCAGATTCTGCAGCAGCAGATGCATCTCATCAAGCTTGTTATCATAGCCACGCGCGCCGCAAGACGCCGCCATCACAACAAACCGCGTGCTTGAGCGGGAGCAAATCATCGCTGCCCCGCCGATGGCATTATCCTGCTGACGCAACCAATCGTTATAAAACTCAGTCTTGAATAGCTCCCGTTGCGGCAGCGCCGCGTCGGAAATCCCGACGAACCCCACCGGCATTATGACGTTCATGTGCATCCATGAGTTTTTATCCGCAAAGTAAGCGTGATAACGATCAAGATCATCGGCATCGATACCGCCACCGATTATGCCGAGACTTTTGTCGACCTCGACATCATGACCGAACATCATGATTTGGGTGCCTGAATATTGGTTCAGTGCCGCGCAGAACTCTGGCCATTTCGAACGGTCCGTTGCTGTCGCATAAATCAGTGCGAGTAAATGCGCAGGTACATCACAATGATCCACTTTACCCCAGATCCCTTCCAAGACGTAAAACTCTATCTCTGGGACCCGCGAACTTCAACATCATCACTGGTGGAATTCTTCACTGTCTATATTGCAGATCACCCTCTAATAGTGTGTCGCATCACGCACGAGGTTGGTTCAATGTGTATGGAATTTATCGACGCAGATGTGACGTTTGATTAAAGGACAAATAATTCACGAAGTATTGCGAGGCACTAAGATCCAGCCTTTGCCAAACGCCACGATTTCGCCACCGCGATGAACCCACAGCCGACCGTATTGCGCCATACAGCCGGCTCAATAGATTAAAATAAATAGCACCGAACTCTTGATCTACCGGCCTAGGTTTCGAGTGCAAATAGAAAATTTATGTCAGCAACTTAAACAAATTTTCAGCAGAGCGTTCCAGATCAACGTGGCAGCGCCCGTTTGCCCAGACACATCAGCGGACGCTGCCAACGATCTCGTCCTGCACCACATCACTCCTTTGTCTGCAACTCCACAAGCAACTCATCGATAATCGCGTATCCGCCACCCCAACCTTTATCCATGCCAGCCATAACCGCTGCGAAACAGGTGATCTCGGCGTCTGTGGCCTCGAGCGGTATCTGAGAGAGGCGCACGTTTGTTTTCTCGCCCCTTTCTTCAAATGTCACAGTCGTCAAAAGGACCCGGGGCCAATCCGCCATCATCGGGTTGGTAACGATATTCCAATCAGAATCTGTCGAAGAATGATGCCAAACCAGCTTCTCTGGTTGCACAACGTCCTGAAAAACCATTTTGCTGAAATCTGATTTTCCACCCCACTTCATCTCATTGAGCCATGATCCGCCGGGTTTTAAGCCAAATTCGTGGATGATCGTTTCTATGCCCGGGCCATACCAGCGGTGCAACAGTTCAGGGTCTGTCCAGGCTCGCCAAACCATTTCACGAGGTGCATCGAAAACGCGGTCCAGTACATATTCAGGCAATTCAGTCATTGTCGCCGCCCTTCTCTTTGGCATGTTTCATACTTGCAAGGACGCCATCTAGCTGGTCAAAACTCGTCCCCCAAAAAACTTTAAATTCCGAAAGCCAATCCACAGCAACAGCCATTCTTTCGGCCTTCAATATCGCAGGTCGGCGTTGTTCATCGACGCCGCGCTCAATCAACCCCGCCCGCTCGAGCACCTTCAAATGCCGCGATACCGCCGGTTGACTCATCTCGAACGGTGCCGCGATCTCATTGACTGACGCCTGACCATCGGCAAGCCGCGATAGAATTGCCCGTCGTGTCGGGTCGGCTAGCGCTGCGAATACGGCGTCGAGGTTTGGTTGTGGGTCTGCATAACCAAATTGTTCCATAACGTAATGGTTATATAAAAACGAGTTCGTGTCAATATTTCTGAATGGGTCTCGAAACAGTGCCGTTTCCGGCTAAGGAACCGGCCGGAGAGGTGGTGCCTTTGTGCGGCAAACTTCCAAAGCCTTAACGCAACCGGCTATATTGCTTGGGCACGATCTATTCCGCACACAGTTATTGCCAAGGACAAATGATGCAACCTCACATCACGGCCCCCGAAGAGCCGGAACAGTCTCTCGACCCTGCCGACTGGGCCGAATTCAGAAAACTTTCGCACAGTGTATTGGATGCCGCACTTGATCACATGCAAGGGGTCAGCGACCGGCCGGTTTGGACGCCCATGCCCGAGGATGTGAAACAGGCGCTCGCCGAGCCCCCGCCGATGGAACCACAAGGCACCCAAAAAGTTTGCGGCGACCTGACCGAACTCGTGCTGCCCTATGGCACCGGCAATACCCATCCGAGGTTTTTCGGCTGGGTTCATGGCTCAGGCACGCCCGGCGGCATCATCGCCGAGACGGTTGCCGCCGCAATGAATGCCAACCTTGGCGGGCGTGATCACGGCGCCATCTATGTTGAGCGGCAAGTCATTGATTGGTGCCGCAAATTGTTCGGGTTTCCCGAAACCGCAAGCGGATTGGTGGTCAGCGGCACATCGATAGCGACATTGATAGCCTTGACCACGGCCCGCTTTCACACGGTCGACTCTGATGTCCGCCGCCGCGGGCTGCAGCCAAG
>JAVJHY011091701.1:0-15308 GCA_035593235.1 Phascolosoma agassizii | reverse complement strand
GCAAGTTTTTTAAAAGGGAATCTGCAACCCAAGGAGATTCTAGAGAAGAGCGTGGAAATTGCTGGACATGTCAATGGGCAGCCAGCGAAGAAGGTCGCGATGTGTAACATTGCATATAGTCCGGGGGTCAATAAAGATGACCCTCAAATCGACGAGGTGTGTAAGTTCATCGTACGTCGAGCCGGCTGTTTAGAGTAAAAGTTCGGATAAAGCCCCGTGTCGCAGCGCGTTTTCTGAGAGCTGCGACACGGGTATCATTTAATCTTGGTTAGTAGTGGTTTTTGGCAGTTTCCCTTATTTTGAGTCCCGTTTGAGCTATGGGAGCGTGTGCTCTGAGCGATGAAGATGTTTCACGTGAAACATTTCGGCTGAAAAGGTTGTCTTTGGTGCCTCTAGATGTTTCACGTGAAACAATCGACGAAAAGATGCCCAGAGGTACCTTTATGACACCTCTGGACATCTTTCATGGTTTTAGACCTCCTCCTCTTGTGCTAGAACCCTCAGATGGGAAAAATAATAGCCATAGTTAATCAAAAGGGTGGCGTTGGTAAGACCACGACCGCAGTGAACCTCTCAGCGGCTCTAGCCGTTGAGGGCAGGAAGGTTTTGGTTGTGGATATCGATCCTCAGGCGAACGCGACCAGTGGTTTGGGTATCGACAAGCATGCTATTGAGGCGAGTGTATATGATGTTTTTTCAGGGGCGTCGAAGTTGGTTCCCGTTATTGTAGGCACATCGCTTGAGACCCTTTGGATCGTTCCGTCTAGTAATGACCTTGTCGGAACAGATGTCGAGCTTGGCACGCGTGTTGGGCGTGAAATAGTGCTAAAAAATGAACTTGCGCCATTATCTGAGCGGTATGACTACATTTTTATAGATTGTCCGCCTTCCTTAGGGCTACTTACTGTCAATGCTTTTGTGGCATGCGATTCCATTTTGGTCCCTCTTCAGTGTGAATATTACGCACTCGAGGGTATCTCTTCTCTGCTGGAGTCGGTTAATGCCGCTAGGCAAGAGCTAAATCCTGAGCTAAAGCTTGAGGGAGTCGTGCTTACCATGTTTGATTCTCGTACGAACTTGTCTAGGCAGGTCGAGAGCGAGGTTAGAGAGTTTTTTAATACAGAAGTTTATCAGACGGTGATTCCGCGAAATGTGCGATTGAGCGAAAGCCCAAGTTTTGGCCAACCAATTGTCGTTTACGATCCCGCTTCTTTGGGGGCAGGTGCTTATCAGTCACTTGCGGCCGAAATGGAAAATCGCATGGATGTCAAAAGCGGGAAGAAAACTGCGAACTCAAAGAAAAAGAAAGGAAAACGGAAAAACGGGATTGGCACCGCTGTGAAGCGCTTGTTGGTGAATAGGTGAGAGTTCGCTTTGTTCGTAACTTCTGTAAATTTAACCACAGATTACACAGATTTTCACAGATTAGTTCTCTGTGAAAATCTGTGTAATCTGTGGTTAAATAAATGATGCGCTGTCACTGGCTTCCCGAGGTTATTGAGAACATACAAGGTTTTAGTGTAAGTCGCGGATAATATTAAGGAAAATTGTTTATGGCTAGTAGTTCTTCTCGCACAAAGACAAAGCAAGGTAGGGGTAAAAAGTCCACTCCAGCTCCGGCAAAGGCTAAGGCATTATCCAAGGTTGCTTCTAAAGTTAAACCGAAGACCGTTGCTAAGAAGGCTTCTAAGGTGAGTTCTCAAGCAACGCGCCAGGTCCTAGGACGTGGGCTTAGTTCCCTGATGCGTTCAACACTTCCTGAAGTCGATGTTAGCAGCCAGTTGAAGAGCCAACCCCCTGCTGCTGATACTTCGCACGTAGGCGAAAAAGAAGAGATTATAGTTGCTCCTCG
The DNA here is from genome assembly GCA_035593235.1 of Phascolosoma agassizii. Classification (NCBI taxonomy): domain Eukaryota; kingdom Metazoa; phylum Annelida; class Sipuncula; order Phascolosomatiformes; family Phascolosomatidae; genus Phascolosoma; species Phascolosoma agassizii. The sequence goes on along the minus strand of JAVJHY011091701.1, from coordinate 13,456 downwards.
CGGTGACTTAGCTTCTAAGATTGAAGTGCTCATTGATGAGCCAAAAGAGAAGAATGCTTTTGGCTCAGATGAAATACTCGAAGCAGAAGAAATACCGCTTGATGGCAGTTTGCGGAGTTTGTCCGTTTCAAAAGTTTTTCGCAATGAATCACAACCGCGGCAGTTTTTTGCTAAGGAGGATATTGAGTCTCTTTCGCGCTCAATTCGAGAAAGTGGCGTGCTGCAACCTATTATTGTGCGTCCTGCCGGAAACGGAACAAGGGATTTTGAAATCGTTGCTGGGGAGAGGCGTTTTCGAGCAGCGAAATTAGCAGGGCTACTTGAAATCCCAGCTATTGTCAGGGAACTAAATGATCGCGAAACTCTAGAGCTTGCGATTGTTGAAAATGTTCAGCGTTCAGACCTAAATCCTATTGAAGAGGCCGAGGCGTATAAGCGCTTAGCTGAAGAGTTTGGCTCTACTCAGGAGCAAATAGCGCGAACTGTTGGAAAAGACCGAGTCTCCGTGTCAAACGCTCTTCGCCTGTTGAAGTTACCTAAGGAGGTTCAAGACGAATTGACCTCAGGTGCGCTAAGCGCAGGACATGGTCGGGCTTTGCTGATGCTTGAGTCGACGATTAAGCAGAAAGCATTAGCGAGGCGAATTCTTAAGGAAAATCTGTCTGTGCGGGCAACTGAGGCCCTTGCGCGTGGGGTATTTCGTGGGGAAACGGATAGTAAGCGTGGGGGGGACGAAAAGCCGTCAAAGAGTTCCTCCGTCGTTGAGTTAGAGAACCGCTTTCGCCGGGCTCTTGGAACTAAGGTTTCACTTTCTGTCAGTGCAAGAGGCGCAGGGGAATTGCGTATACATTTCTTTTCTAAAGCCGAGTTAGAAAGCTTATTGGATAAGCTTGACGCGTAGCTCCTCACGGCGAGTAAAGCGTTTGTGGGGTGATACTTTTAATCATTTATTCACAACACCCTAGGAACCCTCGCATACCCCTTCCTTGACCATACTCAGAATATCGAATAGAATTTCAGGCTATGTATGATAGAGCTATTAACATACTAGAAACTAACAGTTTTTTCCTGTTCGGGGCTCGAGGAACTGGTAAAAGCACTCTTTTGGAGACCATCTTTCAAGAGAAAGAGACTTTTTGGGTAAATCTTCTCTTACCAGAAGAAGAGAATTTTTATGCTCTGACTCCTTAGGCATTAAGTGAGCAAATCAGCGCAAGGTTGAAAGGCCGGGGGAAAAAGACCTACTAGTAGAAATCAAATCCACAGAACAAGTAAGCACAAAACACCTTAAACATCTTAAATCCCTAACAGACAACTATAATAATTTCGAAGCAATTTGTCTGTCAAGGGAGAAGCATCCAAGAAAAGTGGGGAATATTCTTGTCCTGCCATGGAAGCAAGGATTTGAGTTTCTTGAACTGCAACTCTAATAATTACAAGGACCTATGTGGTATCAGGGAGTTATATTTGACATTATCTACGTCTCTAGACGTAGATAATGTCAAATAAGCTTAGAAACCATTAAGCTTGGAGCCATTTCAGTATAGGCACAATAACTATTTCGGTATTCTTCGGACCAATAACCGTTTCAGGGTTATCTGACATCGTAATAACGGTTGCTCTTCGCAACTCAAGCTCCTCCAACAACTCGAACAAGGCTCGAAGCTCTCTTTCTCTCGTCTTACTGTCAAGTAGTGTTTCTGAAACCTGAATAGCTTCTCCTATCTTGCCTTCCGTTAAAGTAACAAAGTCAACTTCGTAACTAGAACGAGTCTTGTAGTAATATAACTCAGTGTTTTTTCGCCTTAGAAGCTCAACCGCTACTATGTTTTCAAGTCGATAACCACGGTTTTCGCTGTATGAGGGAGCAAAATTTCTGGCTAGAGCATGATCTGCCAGATATACTTTACGGGGATTAACATTTTGTTTACGAACCGAATCTGTAAAAAGCTTTACAGAAGAAATAAGACAAGCGCTTTCGAAATAACTGAAATAATCGTGAAGCGTTGCAATTCCTATCCTAAATCCATTGGACTGCAAAGATTTATTTAATTTATTAACGGAGAGTTGATTCGACATACTGCGCATCAAAGTGAGTGTGAGAAATCGTATTGTAGAGGGATGAGATACATCATGGCGCTCTATTATATCTCGAAGTAGAGTAACTTCCACATAATTACTGAGCTGCTGTGGTTTGAATTGCTTAGGAAGCGCAAGAACAGCAGGAAAGCCACCAAAATCGAAGTACTCATCAAAGGCGTTTTGAATTAAAGCTTTTACTTTTGTAGTTTGAAGGGTGTAATCTATACCTTTCGCGTTTAGGACCTCTCGAAAAGCTAAAGGAAATACTCTAACCCCTAAAGAACGTCCTCTAAGTGAAGTATGAATTTCTTCACTTAACATTTTTGCAGAAGAACCAGATATAAAAATCTTATTCCTTTTATCATCGGATAATCTACGAATAAACTTTTCCCATAACGGGACTTCCTGAATTTCATCAAAGAACAAATATCGCTTCAACTCGATAGAGCCAGGAAAAATAGAAAAATGAATATCTAGTGAATTCTGTAATAACTCTGTGCTTAAAGGCTCAAGACGATCGTCCTCCAATGACAACCAGAGAATTTGGTTGCGTGCTACTCCATCGCGTTCAAGTAGAGATATCGTTCTCTGCATTAAGGATGTCTTCCCAGAGCGCCGCATCCCGTAGATGGACACAATCTCGTCAACAAGTATAGGGAGTTGGACTTCTCTAGCGTAAGTGTTTTCGGGCCCTTTTTCTTGGAAATCAAGAATTTTCGTTCTAATAATGTCATTGAGTTGAGGCATTATCTATATCTATCGCAGGTATAATATTATGGCAATATGTATCTGAGATGAGCATAGTGGTTAAGTTCGAGGTAGGTTTTGTATGAGGAACCCTGCGCCAGAATTGGACGAAGTTGAAATTATAAGCTGGGACACGCTTTAATGCCTACAAGGAAGCAACTTTGTTCAAAAGTTTTCAAGACTGCTTTAGGAAATTTTTTGTGATTGCCAGACTACAGCTGAACTAAGCACCTTGATTTGCTCTTCTTATAGTTCATGGCGCTGACAAATAGATATCAGCACCATGAACAAGGTTGACTTCAATTTTAGGCTAAAATTTTAGCAGAGATTGAAGATAACCATTGGCCTCTTCAAATCCCCATATCGTGCATGGCTCATCTGGGTTGAGCATACCGCCTGCTTCAACAAATAAGCCTGGGCAAGTATCTCGATTTTCGACGACCTGCCATTTATTTCTTTCGATGACAAAGACCTTACCACCTTCGGTTACGCAGACACCAATAACCGCAACGCTGCCGTCAAACTCTATGGGGCGAGTATCTTCCCAGATCGCAAGAACATTAAATGGGATCATATTTTTCCTCAGCCACGGCGAATCCTCTACCATATTTCCGCTGATACACATGTCTACTTTACCTTCCGCCAGCAGTTTGGATGCTAGCAGCTGGCCTCTATTATTGGCAATAAAGCTAAGCAGAAGAACATTCCCTTGTAATTCCTCGTTAATGATCTCTCCATCTTTGATTGCCTCCCATTCAATCAATCTAAACGGGTACCCCTGTTCACCGGTTTCCCGTTCCAGTGTGCCGCAAATCATATAACTTGCCGCGATGGTTTCACGGGCAACAACTACCCCACCCAAAACTAAAACCAACACCAAAATATGCTTCATAAAAACCCCTCCTTTCTTGGAGATCGAATAGACAAAAAGCGCTCGTCGGTATTGCCGCTTTCTATCTATTCAAAAAATAAAAAACCTTATTAGCTGTAATCCGACAAGCGCTGTAGTTGCATAGCTACAACGCTTGTCGTTTCACTTATCAACTACCCATGAATTTAGTTGGAATCTATGTCAATTGAGTTAAGGAGACGTTGGACTTATCTCAATTTCTCTTTTAACACTCTTGGGGAAAAATCCGCAATTCTAGTCTGCCATCATGTTGTTATCATAATTCTTACCTTATCGAATTTTGAGAAATGGTTTGAGAAATGGTTATTGTGAAGTTACGTTTACTCATTAACTTGTACGATGATGAGAAGAAGCCCATTGTCGTTCGGCTAATCGAGTCGGAGCCGTCTGGCTTGCGCATCGAATCATCGACGCTGGGCTTAGTTATGAGGAAGCTTTTTTAAAGAGGCGAAAATCGTTGGATTAAAATTTTCCAGCTTACGAGCAGAAAGCGAGGCAATACATTGAACGCCAGAAAAAGCAATAAATCCACTACTGGTGATAAGTATAGCAATTTCGTAAAGTTCACGTAATTCTAACCTAAAACGCGCACATACTCACGTTTTGTCAGCGAAAGATGTGAAAAATATCACGTTTTGCTAACATAACTCTTGCTCGAGTTGCTTTTCGTTGCCATAACTAAGAGCTATGAAACGCAATGCCTATCAATATCTCTTGTCCTGGAAGGACTCGCAACAGCGAAAGCCGCTTGTTGTAAGGGGGGCTAGGCAGGTTGGAAAAACCTATTTAATAAAGACATTTGGAAAGGAGTGGTTTCAAAACACAGTTTATCTCAATTTTGAGGAAACTCCCAGCTTGGCGGATTTCTTCGCCTCAAGTCTTTCCCCTACAAAGATAGTAGAAAAAATATCCATATATCTTGACCAGGAAATAGTTAGCGGCAAGACACTTCTTGTGTTTGATGAAGTGCAAGAATGTCCAAATGCACTAAACTCATTGAAATACTTTCAGGAGCAGGTAAGTGACTTACACCTTATCGCTGCTGGTTCTTTGTTGGGGGTAAAGCTTAATTCCAATAAGTCGTTTCCTGTAGGAAAAGTTAGCTTTTTGGAAATGCATCCACTTTGTTTTTTCGAATTTCTCGATGCTATAGGCAAAGGCAAGCTTCGAAAATTGCTTGAGGATATTTCAAGTGTTCGTCCATTAGAGACAGCATTTCATAATGAGCTTACAGAACTTCTCGCTAAGTATTTTTTTGTTGGTGGAATGCCAGAAGCGGTTGCACGTTACTCGGATGAGAGAGATTTAAAGAAAGTAAGAGTCATTCATCGAGAGATACTAGATGCATATTCATTAGATTTTTCAAAACATGCACCATCGGTCGATGTGATGAGGATATCAACTGTATGGGAATCTGTTCCGACTCATCTTGCCCGAGAGAACAAAAAATTTATTTTTTCAGCCATAAACAAAAGTGCCCGTGCTCGTGAATACGAGCATTCAATACAATGGCTTGTCGATGCTGGGCTTATACATAAATCCTATCAAGTCTCTAAACCAACAATACCTCTAAGAGGAGCCGCAGATACGAGGGCCTTTAAAGTGTTTCTTATGGATGCGGGGCTACTTGCAACTATGGCCGAAATACCTTCTAGGACAATCCTATCTAATGAGGAATTGTTCCATGGATATAAGGGAGCATTTACGGAAAACTATGTAGCTCAGGAGCTTGTCGCGCATGGGCATAGCAACTTATTTTATTGGGTAAGCGCCGGGACGGCTGAAGTTGATTTTCTCATTTCGTATGATGGAGAGAATTTCCCACTAGAGGTAAAATCGGGCTTGGGGCGCAAGAAAAAGAGTTTACTGGAATACGGTCGAAAATATAATCCACGCTTACTTCATAGAGCTTCCATGATGAATCTTAAACTAGATGGGAATGTGTGCAATTACCCGCTCTACTTATTAGGCCGTTTCCCAAATCTCTAATTAGGGTTTTGCACAGATTTTACCTAACCCATCTCAGCTTCAATCGAAGAATCTGTATGATAAGTCAGGGCTTCATACAGATTCACAGAGTGATTCTTGATTCTGCGAAGTGAGACTATTAAGTCACTAAAAGTTAGCGCTGGTAGGGGTTTGCAAATACCATCTCGCATTCTCTTAAGATGATGCTCACGCACCTCATTAGCCTGGGTATTTAGCTTTCGAGCTGTTGCTGGGATAGTTGAAGCTTGTGGTGCGGTTGGGTTTTTAATTAGTTCAGGAACACTGTTGTAAAACTTGGAAACCTTGTCGAAAAATATCAAGACATCCTCCCAGCCCTGTTCGCTTAAATCAAGTTTGCTCTTCTTCATGCGATGTCTGTAAATACAGAGTGAGTGCAAATAATCGGCAATGCTTTCTAGCTCATCAGCAGCCCTTATGAGGGAATACGCTTTATCTGATTGCTCCAATGAAAGATTTCCCTCAATAGCTTTGCAGATAAACGTCGTCATCTCTTGCTGAATATTATCTGTGATACCCTCTAGCTTAGCTACTTTATCGAATAAGTCCTTTGGAGGGGCACTTCTGTTTCCAATATAGCTACGTGTTATTGTCATAGCTTTGCTTACTAGTTTAGCCATGTTTTCTAGCTCTAAGGTCGCCATGTTCAGTGCTATCCCAGGATTCATAATACCTGGCGTGCCTATGTAGGTGAGATGATGCACCTCATCATCTTCTTTTGTTGGCACTAACTTCTCAACCAGCTTCGCTAGATGTTGAATGAAAGGAAGCATTAATATCGTAGCCGTAATATTGAAAAGAGTATGAGCCATCGCTATGTGAGCAGCGATGAAGGGACGTGAACCATCACCTGCGAGTTCATTCGGATCATTTATGACAAGATGATCAATTAGCGAAATATAGGGATGGAAGCACAGGACAATAATTGATGTTCCAAGCACATTAAAAATAGCGTGCGATAGGGCGGCGCGTTTTGCATTGGTTGTGGCTCCTATGCTTGCTAGTTGAGCTGTTATTGTCGTTCCAATGTTCTCTCCCAAAACGAGTGCTACTGCTGTTGCAAAAGGGATTGCACCAGTTGAAGCAAGAGCTATCGTAATACCGAGCATAGCGGAGCTACTTTGGACAATAAATGTCATTAAGCACCCGACAATCACGCATCCTATTACACTCAGCAGCGTTTGCGCGTGAAAAATCGTCATTAAGGAGATGAAATCGTCGTTCTTGCGAAGTGGCTTAAAAGCTCCACTCATAAGTTCTAGGCCTAGAAATACAAGCCCTAGAGATACTAATACCTTTCCGATAGCGCTAAACTTATCGTCTTTTGCAAATAACATCGGAAAAACACCTATTCCGATAAATAGCAATCCGTATTTTCCAATTTTAATGGCTAATATCCAACCGGTAATGGTGGTGCCGATATTTGCCCCGAGAATGACCCCAATGGCTTGCATTAAATTCATTAGGCCTGCATTGACCAGACCTACGAACATGACCGTGGAAACGGAAGAGGATTGAACAATAGCTGTCACTGTCAGGCCAACTACGACAGCCATAATTCGGTTAGATGTCACCGCGCTAATCATTTTGCGAATGAAATCCCCGGCTATCGCCTGCATGCTTTCAGTCAAGAACTTCATGCCGAGAAAAAATACACCTAGGCCGCCGAGGGCTGTGTATGACATAAGAAAGTAGTCCATGGGCGCATTCCTTAGCTAAGTAGTAGTTTTTAGTGACTTTAAGTTGTTCGTTCGAAGATTTAAAGCTGCTACTTTGTTTGCTCTGCCCATAACAGAGGTAAGGACATAAGATCAAACTTTTTCAATCGACGCTAGAGTTGAAGGTAAGACTGTGCATGACCGTACTAAAAAAGCATTGGAAGGTAAATACGGGCTGAAATTCCTCAGTGTTCCGCCTGGACCGAAAAAAGACACTAAGGAACCTGCAAAAAAGGAAAAGCGTCGGGATGGAATTGATGCTGACCTAGTAGATGGGATTGATAACACCCTGGCGGCCGCCGTGAAGAGCCTAAGCGATAAGCTCAAAAAGTTTCGTAAAAATCTGACGTCCTCAAATGCACCAAATAACGCACGAACACCTGAGAATAAGCGTCTTAAAGTTAGTGACATACGTAAAGCTAATCGCTCTCGTAGGCGCAAGGTCTAGCATTCTTTGATTTCGTCATTCCGTAGTATAGACTCCTTATCGCAATGCTTATTGAATAGTTAATTAGCAGGAGTCTTGTATGGGGCAGCAGCAAATTATTTGTCGCAACAGTTTACAATCCGCAAAGCGCGTTGTCGTTAAGGTTGGCACGAAGGTACTTGTTACCAGAAGCGGTAAGCCGGATAAGCGACAGATTGGGGCACTTGTTCAGGATATTGCTATCCTACAGCATTCGGGAAAAGAAGTTATTTTAGTGTCATCTGGGGCTATTGCTGCGGGTGTCGAAGCGTTAGGGCTTAAAAGCAGGCCGCGAGCGTTACCAGAGTTGCAAATGGCAGCTTCTGTTGGTCAAGTGCGTTTGATGTCTTTTTACGATGAGTTCTTTTCATCCCAAAAAATCCAAGTTGCCCAGGTCTTGCTTACTCACGATGACTTGAGAAATAGAATGCGCCACCTCAACGCACGAAATACCGTGAATAGGCTTTTAAGCCGTGGAATTCTTCCCGTTGTTAACGAAAATGATGTGGTTTCTGTAGATGATATAAAGCTTGGAGATAATGATATCTTGGCTTCTCTTGTCACACTTCTCGTCGATGCAGATGCTCTAGTGCTACTCACTTCTGCTGATGGGTTACGTGCTCCAACTGCTAATGGAAGAACTAAGCGCATTCGCTACCTATCTGGAGTTAGTGAAGAGGAATACTCGCTAGTGACAAAAAGCAGCGATAATTTCTCAACAGGCGGAATGAAAACAAAGCTGCAAGCTGCACAAACAGCTTTAAGCGCAGGAGCCGTGGCTATTATTGCCCCAGGACGAAAAAGAGGGGTTTTGGTGGATATTTTCGATGCAAAGGATGTTGGCACCTTTATAGGGCCTGATGTGAAACGAAGTAACACGTCAATGCCTGTGCGTAAGCGTTGGATAGCTTTTTTTCATCGCGCAGAAGGTACGATTTTTGTCGATAAGGGGGCTTCGGAGGCAATAGTGAAAAAGGGCAAGAGTCTTCTTCCTATTGGTATTAAGGACATTGACGGTAAATTCCCCTTTGGTTCAATGGTTAATCTTAAAACAACAGACGGCACACTTTTAGCTAGAGGTTTGGTCGATTACTCAAGTGACCAAATTGCGCTCATTAAGGGTAAGAAAACAGCAGAGGTTTCTCGGGTGCTCGGAGGTATAGATTACGATGAGGTTGTTCATCGGGATAATATGGTATTGCTCGGGTAGTTCGTCTAAGACTTTTTTTACTTTATAATAGTAACATCATAATGCTGCATCAGGAAATACAAGAGATTGGAGAGGGCGCTGTTCGAGCTTCGCGCGAGCTTGCAAAGTTAAGCGCTAATGAAAAAAGCAGAATCCTCATATCTATAGCTGAGGAACTTATAGCTAGGTCTGCGTTAATTAGGTATGCAAATGCCAAGGATATGGAGTTTGCAACCAGCAAAGGGCTGTCAGTATCGATGCTCGATCGTCTTGAGTTAAACGATGAGCGCATTAGGGGGATGTCAAAAGCAATTCATGACATTGCTAAGCTAAGTGACCCCGTAGGCGAAGTCATTCGACAGTGGAAAAGACCCAATGGTCTAGAAATTGCAAAAGTTCGAGTTCCTATGGGAGTTGTTGGAATTATTTATGAATCGAGGCCTAATGTAACGGCAGACTCCGCTGCGCTTTGTATAAAGACCTCAAATGCAGTGATACTTCGAGGTGGCAGTGAGTCAATTAATTCTAATAAGGCTATTGCCGAGGCCTTGCAGATTGGAGGGGCAAAAAGTGGCCTTCCTGAGCACTCTGTTCAGCTTATAACAACTACAGATAGAGAGGCCGTTAGGGAGTTAGTACAGATGGTTGGTGTGGTGGATTTGATTATCCCTCGTGGAGGAGAGAGTCTTATTACTGCGGTTACCGAAATGAGTAAGGTTCCGGTTATTAAGCACTACAAGGGAGTTTGTCATACTTATATCGACATAAGTGCTGATATCGAAAAAGCACTTAGCATTTGCGAGAATGCCAAATGTCAACGTCCAGGAGTATGTAACGCTATGGAGACCGTGCTTGTGCATGAGAAAGTGGCAGCTAATTTTCTTCCCGCCTTAGTAGAACGACTAGGTAGTAGAGGAGTTGAGTTTCGCGGAGATACTAAGGCGAGGGAAATTGTATCGACAGTTCTCGAAGCTACGGAGGATGACTGGTATGCTGAGTATTTGGACCTTGTTCTTGCTATTAGAGTAGTGCCGGGAGTAGATGCTGCAATTGAGCATATCAATAAATACGGTTCTCATCATTCCGATGCTATTATCGCTGAATCAGAGAAAGCGGCTCTTGTGTTTGAAAGGGATGTTGATTCCGCTGCTGTTTACGTCAATGCCTCGACGCGATTTACCGACGGTGGGGAATTTGGCATGGGCGCAGAGCTAGGGATTAGCACAGATAAAGTGCATGCACGTGGGCCTATGGGGCTTGAGGAGCTGACTACTTATAAATATGTGGTCAGAGGGGATGGACAGATTCGAGGGTAGTGAGAAAAAGCACTAGAACTCTGTAGTTTCTTGCCTCTAAGGCAGAAGCCTTTACATAAGCACACGAAAGCGCCTAAATTTTGTTCAAAAAGGTGATTATGATGTAAGATCTTTTTTCGAAAAGTTCTGAACAGTAAATCACTTAGGAGGCCCCACATATCTCATGTGTCGTAACGATTTTCCAATATTTAAAGACAGCGAGCTTGTTTATCTCGATTCAGGTGCTTCCGCCCAAAAGCCACAGCAGGTCATAGATGCGGTGGATAGGTTTTACAGCACGACTTATGCAAATGTTCACCGCGGGGTTTACGATTTAAGCGAAAAGGCCACCTCGTTATTTGAAAACAGTCGAGAGAGGGTTCGCGAATTTATAGGAGCTGGTAGCCTCGAAGAGGTTATTTTTACTCGCGGGACCACCGAGGGGATTAATCTCGTTGCGTATTCATGGGGTAGGAATTTCATCAAACCTGGAGATGAAATACTAACTACCGTATTAGAGCACCATTCTAATTTTGTTCCTTGGCAGCAGTTTGCTTTATCACTCGGGGCGAAGATTTCGTATGTCGGCCTTACCCCAGAGGGAGATTTCGATAGAGCGGACTTTTCTCGAAAACTAAGCAAAAAGACAAAACTCGTTGCAATCACAGCCCTTGCCAATGGACTTGGAATAAAGCTTCCAGTGGAAGAACTCGTGCAAGAAGCGCATGCCTCTGGTGCGGTTGTAATGCTCGACGCCGCGCAGATTGTAGCACATGAAAGGCTTAACGTTTCCGAGTTAGGAGCTGATTTCGTGGCTTTTTCTGGACATAAAATATACGGCCCTACTGGTACAGGAGTGCTCTATGGCAAGAAAGAGCTGCTTGACGAAATGCCACCGTTTCATTTTGGTGGCGATATGATTACGTCTGTGACGGTGGAGGGGACCACTTTTAATGAATTGCCCTATAAGTTCGAAGCTGGAACTCCCAATATCGCGGGATTTGTCGGGCTAGCGGCAGCGCTTGATTATGTGTCTTCTATTGGCTTTGCGCGAATTAATGAGCAGGAAGAACACTTAGTTAAGTTGTTAGAGGAGGAGCTTAGTGGGATTTCCGGTGTAACAATGCTCGGTCCAAGGGGGAAGCATGTTGGGCTCGTTTGCTTTGTTGTTGATAATATTCACCCACATGATTTAGCCCAATTTCTTAACGAAAAATCCATTGCCGTGCGTGCAGGGCATCACTGTGCACAGCCACTACTTCGTTACTTTGGTATAGGAGCTAGCACTCGAGCAAGTCTTGGGGTATATAATGTTGAAGCGGATATTGAGGCTTTGGGTAGTGGAATCCGAGGAGCGCAAAAGTATTTTAGGTGAGTTATTATGGTTAAAACATTTCTACTTTTTATTACTTTCTTTGCAGTCTTATTACCACTAGTAGCGAACGCGCAGACTAATTCCTCGATTGGGGGTTCCCCTTGCCTCTCTGCTCCTGTATTGCCTGCGCCTAGTGGAAATGTGGTTAACGTATCCAATGAAGCTGAGCTGCAAAATGCAATTAACAATTTGGTGGATAATACCAGTATTGTGCTTGCTGCAGGTACTTATAATCTTAGTCGTTCCCTTTTTATTAGAAAAAATAACATAACTATTCGGGGTGCGACCGACGGATGTGAGGATGTTGTGCTTGTTGGTCGAGGCATGGAAAATGCGAATTACGGTAATGTTCCACATGGAATTTGGTCTGATGCCGCAGATTTATTTGTTGCCAATCTTAGCATTACAGATGTGTACTTTCATCCAATACAGTTTGACTCAAAGGCATCCTCTGCTCATATTTACAACCTAAAACTTCTAGATGCAGGAGAGCAATTTATTAAAGGTACTTCTGGTGGTGGGTTTGGAATTGGTGTCAGTGGTGGTGTTGTCGAATATACTATAATGGAATACACAAATGGCCCACCTGTTACCGATCACGGCGGGGGGATAGGATATACAAACGGAGTTGATATTCACGGTGGAAATAATTGGATTGTTCGCAACAATTTGTTTAAAAACTTTCACACACCGGACTCAGTGCAGAATATTTGGAATCCAGCAATTCTTATGTGGAATGGCACGCAAAACACTATTGCTGAGGGGAATACCTTCATAAATGTAGATCGCTCCATTGCCTTTGGGCTAACGGATAAGAGTGGTTCGGATCATTTTGGTGGGATTATTCGAAATAATTTTATATACCTAGAACCCGGTTTATTTAGCGCGTCTCGCAAATCTGACTCCGATGGTGCAATAATTGTGTGGGACTCACCACAGACTAAGGTTTATCACAATACTGTAATCACGAACGGAAATACCAATAAGTCAATTGAGTATCGATTTCAGACTACAGGTGGGGACGTTAAAAATAACCTAGTAGATGCTCCACTAGGAACTAGAAATGGAGCCCAGTTTTCAGAAAGCGGAAATGTGCTAAATGCAGTTCAAAGTATGTTTGTCGACCCGGTTAATGCAAATCTTCATCTTTCTGGTTCAGTAAGTGCTCAATCTGCTATAGATAAAGTTCAATTTATCGCGGATGTTCCAACAGATATAGATGGGCAAACTAGGCCCATTGGAGTTAGTGCTGATGTTGGAGCCGATGAGTTTTCTTCACCTGGAGATACTACGCCACCAGCTATACCGAATAGCCTACGAATTACGAATTAGGGATTCGGGTCAGTCCGGTGGATAAAGAATGTCGAGAGTGTTTTTAAGTGGACAGACTACGATCAACCTTCGAGCTCCCATTTCTCTTCGGTGATTTTTTGTTTCCATACCTGAACAAGGTAAAACCATTGAAGTCGTGCAACACGCGCACTCGCCTCTGCAACAGCAACCGCTCCGCACACTTTGCCTTTTACCTCTACGGCCCAAAGTTTTTATCGTGTCGGTAGTCCTTCTGTCGGATGTCAGTGTAGCTTATTTGGTAATGGTTCAGTCGCGAAAGTTCTCGACATAAGATACCTTCCTTCGACCATCGCCTTGCCCTGAGCATTTGTCCC
>JAVJHY011090654.1:0-15318 GCA_035593235.1 Phascolosoma agassizii | reverse complement strand
CCGCCCACTATTTTGGATACGCAGGGGGTAGTCGATTTCTGCTGCGAGTCGTTAAACGTGAATGATGACTTCAATAGCACGGAAGAAAAAACCCAGGCCTTACGCGAAGAAATTACTTCCCGCCAACACAATGGCGTCACCACACTGCTGTTGCTGGACGTCAGCGAGCCCTACCCAAGAAACCTACTCGATAACATCGTTGACACATTTGACTTAGGCGCTCGCGGCAATCGCGCCGCGCAACTCGTAATCTCCGCACGACCGGAGTTCGAGACGTGCCTAGCCGACAACGAATTTGCCGAAATTAACGGCGCGCTGGATCTCCGCTGCACGTTACAGCAGTTGGTTCGAGCGGATGTTGGTCCCTACATATCGCAGCATCTCGCCGCGGCGAACTACCACGGCGATCCCTTATTCGATGAGGAGACCATTGATGTAGTTGCGGGGCTTTCTTATGGGATCCCCCGGCGGATTAACAACCTATGTGGCGTATCTTTATTAAGCGCATACGATAAACGTCTAACGCAAGTAACACCCGATCTCGTATTCGAGGCGGTGGGTAGTATTGGCGACCTTGATGTCGACACACCGCTGTTGCCGCAAGAGCCGGAAGAACCCATTAAGGCCGCGCGTGGGTACCGACCAATTCCCAAACATACACAGGCGGCTGAGCACACCGTTGCGGATAAATTAGCGGATATTTTGCAACCCGAATCGTGGTGGCCGTCAGTTAAGAATTGGGCTGATCGTATCGACCAATTCCTTCGCCAAAACACATCGCGTCAAAACGCATTGCTGGGTACCTCCTTCGCATGCATTATTGGCGTCGTGTGGCTGGTTGCGTCTATCGGTCCAGACGAAGAAAAAGACTCGGCACAAAAACTCAGACAATTGCGCGCGCAACTCGCCGTAGCACGCAAAGAGCGTACCGAGGCCGAGACGCGCGCATTGATCGCCGAAAAAACCGCCGGGCAAACGGCGGAAGAATGGCGCGCCGACGCGCCCCTCGACCAAGAAAGGATTCGGCGCGGCATTGAACGACTACAAGCTAAGTTGGCGGCGGATCCCACGTCCACACCAATTGCAAACAAACCTGTTACCGACACCACGTTCGAGGAACTCGGAAATCTAGTCACCCAAACTCCGCCTTCAGAATCTAGTGATCGCTTATTAACGCCGATCAGCGAACGTGCACTCGCGCATTCAACGTTGTCGGTTTCGTCCAACGATCCAGTGCTCGACGATGGCGATTCGCGCGCCGTAGCACCTGCTGGCGCAGAAGAAGTCGAGCGCGTGGTGGCACTGGAGCCAACCGGCATCGACACGCCGGTCGAACTAGTTGAAGCGGAAATCAACGAATCGGCAGCGCAAGCTATACATGCACCAACTGAGGTTGCCGAAATAATCGTGGACGATTCGGCACAGGCTCCGGACGCAATACAACCTACGGTTGATCAATCGTACGACCCGCAGATAACGACGCTCGCGCAAAATACGTCTGCCGACGAAAGCAATAGTACCGAGGACGAACCGATTCCCACTGCCGATGAGTTGCTCGACCCTCAACTCGGGTTGGCTACCGCGCCAGAGATCATCGCAGAGCACCTTCCGTCGGACGGCGCCAGCGAGATCGCTCTTGTCGAAGCGATCTCAGCCGAACCCCAATCACCGGTTACGGTAGAAGCCGCTCCGATGCCAAAAGACGATGTCTATACCGTCGTCGCGGGCGATTCGTTATTCGCAGTAGGAAGTCGCTTTAGTGTTAGCGTGAGACAATTAACCGCATGGAATAATCTCCGCAGTAACCAATTGAAAATTGGTCAGTCGCTAAAGCTAACCGGGCCCGCGATTGAGAAGAAACCGCAGGCGCGCACCGATTCATCAGATACGTTATTCGCGGCGATTAATGCGGGCGACATTGCTGCTGTTGAATCACTATTACGTGCCGGCGCGCCAGTTGACGGTCGAGACGCCAGTAAAAATTCGCCATTGATGCTCGTCGCTGGTAATAATCAAGTTGAACTTGTCGATTTATTGCTTGGCCACGGCGCGAATCTAAATCTTCAAAACGATATTGGGAATACGGCGTTGGCTTACGCCGCGTGGAACGGGCACGCTCGAGTAGCCGAACGCCTAGCCGCGAACGGCGCTCGCATTAATGGGAAAAACAACGAGGGCCGAACCGCGTTAATCGACGCTTCGATCAACGGTCATGATGCCTGTGTTCGCGTCTTGATCGATCGATCTGCAAAGGTGAATTTACGCACTCGTGACCAGCGCACAGCATTGTCGGCCGCAGTTTGGAATGGTCATGTTAGTACCGCCAAATTACTCTTAAATGCCGGCGCCGATGTCAATGCGAGTTCGCGCGATGGTTGGACGCCTTTAATGGACGCAGCCTGGAACGGTAATATGGACATGGTCTTACTCTTGTTGAGTAGCGGCGCAGACGTTGGCATTACCACGAGTGCGGGCCTAACCGCGCTCGACACCGCGATGGAGCGCGGACATCGTGATGTCGTTACCGTCCTTGCAAACAATGGCAACGATTCGTCCTAGTATGTATTTGCGTTAGAAAACTCGAACGCTGAGTTTCCGGTCATCTCCCGACGAAGTGATTGGTACTAGGGAGGAGACTCGAAACCGAGCGTAGCTGGTTATGCGGTAATGTCTTCGAACAACACCGACGATAAATACCGTTCTCCGCCGTCCGGCAAAATCACAACGATCGTTTTACCCGCCATCTCCGGCTCGCTTGCAAGGCGCGCGGCGACCAGTCCGGCCGCGCCACACGAAATGCCGCACAAAATTCCTTCTTCGGTTGCTAACCGACGGGCAAATGCCACCGCGTCGTCGTTCGATACCTGTTCCACTCGATCGACGACCGAAAGATCGAGATTGTCGGGAATAAAACCGGCGCCAATCCCCTGGATCTTATGCGGGCCAGGTTGTAATGCGTCACCCGCCAATGATTGGGAAATCACTGGACTTGCCGCAGGCTCGACCGCGACACTGAGAACATTTTTTCCGCGAGTTTTCTTTAGGTGCCGCGCAACCCCAGTGATTGTGCCACCGGTACCTACGCCGGCAACAATTGCATCTACTGCGCCGTCGGTGTCATCCCAAATTTCGGGGCCCGTTGTTTTTTCGTGGATCGCGGGATTAGATGGGTTCTTAAATTGCTGTGGCATATAAAAACGGTCAGGATCCTCAGCCGCAATTTCCTCTGCTTTGGCGATCGCGCCGGGCATGCCTTTAGCCCCTTCAGTCAATACCAGATTCGCGCCGAACGCCTTCAACACTTTGCGGCGTTCTACACTCATCGTTTCCGGCATCGTTAAAGTCAATTTGTAGCCCCGCGCGGCGCACACGTACGCAAGCGCGATGCCGGTATTGCCGCTAGTCGGTTCGACGACCTCCATGCCTGGCTTGAGCGCATCGCTTTTTTCCGCATCCCAGATCATCGCTGCGCCGATCCGACACTTCACGGAATACGCTGGATTGCGCCCCTCGATTTTGGCAAGCACTCTTGCATTATTTGAATCGATCACCCGATTGAGTTGTACCAGCGGCGTATTACCGATCGATTGCGAGTTGTCTGCAAATATCTTCATTGGCTCTATTCTCCGGGGAAATTAAATGCCGCAAACTAACGATCCGCTTTCCGCGCTATCGTCGTCCTAGAATTACCGGCACTTGTTGCGCTTCTTCGAGTACTAATTTAGTGGTTTATGCTCAGGCACTGCCATTCAACATTGGCAAGCACGCTCCGCTTCGAAGCGGAATAAGGGTCGATCGTCGAACTCTCGAGGAACAAGAGCGTGTGCCAGCGCAATAGCGTAGCGCATTTCTGGGGAAACGATGAGTTTCAAATGCCATATAGATATATACAACAGGTATAAGCAAAAAGCGTAAACTGGCAACCCAATCGAACACCGGCGCGAATGAATGTCGAAAAAATCGGTAAGCGGAGGCCAGAAACGCCTCGCCATCCTCGTCGGATTAACGGTAACTGTGCTAATCAGCTGGCTACTGTTACGCGGCCCTGGTGTCGAGCTCGTCAGTGAAGAGTTCGCTGCCGCCGAGGTGATCGAAGTCGTGCGCGACGATGTCGCGCCGGCGAAGCGTGAAAGCACACTTGCGATTGCGGTCGTTGAGTTAAGTGACGGCGGGCGCGCGCGGATATTCGCGCCCCGCGCTCGTGTCGTCGTTGGCGGTACAGTCCAAGTAAAAGTAAAACGCTATTCCGACGGCAGCCGCCACGTGATTGGAAAATATCACGATGAGCCATCAAGCATTGACCCGTCTAACTAAGCAGTTGACGCAGTGAACGAGGTGTGGGGAACGCGCCTCAGCGCGCCCGTTCAGACATACCCAGGTTTTTTAGCATCGGCGAATTGCACGAACACCTACTCGCTAAAACACGCTAACAGATCGGCAACGTTGTCGGCACCACCGAGCACCACGGGCACACGCTGATGCAGTTCATTTGGGCTTTCGTCCAGGATCCGTTGCGCCCCAGTCGTTGCGACACCGCCCGCCTGTTCGATGATCATAGCCATTGGGTTCGCTTCGTACATTAAGCGTAGTTTACCCTGCGGTGCTTTTTGCGTTTGCGGATACATGAATATTCCGCCCTTAAGTAAAACGCGATGCACATCCGCGACCATGGCACCGGTGTAACGTAGGGAGAATTCTTCATCACGACATTGTTGTAAAAATCGCCGGTACGCGCGTGGGAATGATCTCTCGTTCGCTTCGTTCACTGAATACGTTGTACCAAACGCGGGTATTTTCAGCGATTCTTTAACGCATATAAATGCACCTACCGCGGGATCCAACACAAACATGTGTACGCCAGCACCGGTGGTGATCACGAATATTGTCGATGACCCATACAACACATAACCTGCAGCGATTTGTTGGCGTCCTGGTAACAAACGCTCAGGCCGACCTTCATCCGCTTTAAAGATTGAGAAAATCGTGCCGACGCTGCCAGCAACGTCAAGATTGGACGACCCATCTAAGGGATCGAAAAATACTGAATAACGACTGCCGTCGACCGTGCGCGTATTCACGGTTAACAGCTCATCATCTTCTTCGGAACCAATCGCGGCCACACCGTCGCGCCCGCGCAGCATCTCGATCAGCACGTCGTTGGCAATTACGTCGAGCTTCTGTTGACGCTCGCCTTGGACGTTGACGTCACCCGCATCACCGAGCACATCCTCAAGACGCGCGCGTTTCAGCCTGGCCGAAATCGTTTTGGTTGAGAGTGCTAGCGCGGAGACGATCCACGACAGAGCGCCGCTCGAGTCGGGGAAGCGCCGCTCATCGATGAGCATGTGCGTTTGCAGCGTCCTCAGCGAGGGCGTATTGAATAACGGTTCAACGTTAGGCGCTAGCGAAGCCATCGTGCAATCCTTGAAATTGGGTACGGAGGATTGAGATTATCCGCAGAATCGTGGCGCTAGAATTGTGCAATCACGCACTTCGTGTGAATTGAACGCAAACTATTGTTAATCGGTTCACAAATAGAGCGCCTGCAGGCGCAGCGCCCCGCAATCACGGCTCGGGTGTGGGTGTACGTCCGAGCGCTTCTAGAAGTTCTTGTCCCGCATCGGCGCCATAAACGGTTCGCGGAAGGGTGTCGGGTCTTTTTTGGCGTTCAGCTCCGGTTGGGGTTTAAAGGGGTTTCCCGTCCCGATCATTTTTTCAACTGGAGCATCGGCTGGTGTGTCGCCGAGCGGATGCCCGGATCGCTCGCACAATTCGCCCCACGTCGCGATCCGGTGGGCCATACGGTGGTGTATTTCTATTTGCACGCCATTCGACGGGCATTGGTAATCGTAAAGTGGCATGGATATTTTCCTCGAAAAGGTGGCCGCAAAGACGCTAGCGCTGAAGCTTGCCGCGGAGAATACTCCCTACGACGCCCGATCGGCAACCGGCGTTTGTGCGTAATAATCCCGGAATATGGGAAGGGGTGAAACGGCTTAGAACGGTGGGTTAGCGATCGGCGCCTGTACGCAACGGAAAACATGACATCGCGGGCACCGGTCGCGTTAACCCCTTGAGCCACAAATCCGTTAGCTCAAACTGGTCTTGCCCGCGAGTTATCCCGTCCCAGGTGGCCACGTCAACGAGTAGTTCCCCCGGACGTGCTTGGCTCTCTAGGCGGGCGGCCAAATTTACCCGGTGCCCAATAACCGTAAAAGAGCGACGTCGCTCGTTACCGAGCGTGCCGACCACGACATCACCGCTAGCAATCCCAACGCCAACACCCAGAACCGAAGCAGGATCGTTGGGGTCGGCGGTTAACTCTGCGATACGGGCGATCATTTCTTTACCCGTGTCAATCGCGCGCCGTTTGTGATCCGGGCCTTCGTCGCTGCCTAATCCGAAAACGGCCATCACCGCGTCACCGATGATTTTATCGACAATTCCTTTGTTGTCGATTACAGGTTTGATCATCGCGCCAAGAAATTGATTTAACAGCGGGAAAATATCCACGGTGCTATTGGTGTCGCAAAATGTCGTAAACCCGCGCAGATCCGCGAACAACACGCTGGCGTCGCGCCTCTCCCCTCTTTGATTTATTGAATCTAGGCCTTTTGACGCACGTTCCGCGATTTCACGTCCAAGCGATTGATCCAGCACACCTTCGCCCGCTCGGCTGTCCATCGCCCTAGACGATCGCGACAAATCTCGAGCGCCGGCACTTAGGTCAAGAATGACAACCCAGGTAAGTTCGTTTCGCTTGAATAGATGTACCGCTGCTTGGCGGCATGCGCCGAGCGCGATTAACGGCAAATTCAAGTATGTTGATGTCGTTAACGGTAATACTTCACGTAAAAACTCCACCTCCATTGTCACCGGTAGGTCGGTCTTTAGGTTCGACAACCCGTAACGCGCGAGCTCACCGCCCTGCTGCCGTAATAACCCGTGTGCATCGATGGCAAGGTAGGCCTGACCTTGGCGTTGTAGAATTTCGTTCGAAAATTCCGCTAATAATGGCTCGTGACTAGAGTGTTCCATGCGCCTAACGTCGATCAGCTTCCCACTTTAGGAGTTCTACTAACTGAGTCGGTGACGGTCCGTTGACCGGTGCGACGCTAACACTGTATTACAATTTGGCGTCAATTTGTTGACCCCGGTAGGTGATCCTGCGCCTTCTTTCAACGATACTTAGGCAATAGTCGCACCAAGCCCGGATGATCGGTGTGGCTAAATTAAAAAAAATTCTAGCGTGTCACGAACAATGACCGAACAAAAACTTGCTTTTCGTCGCAGGAAACAGCTTAACGCGTTGTACTCGCAAGCTGGGCTGGCGCTTATCGCGAGCATTGTTTGCGGCTCAGTTTTGATCGCCGTAGTGCTTGACACTGTACCCAGTCGAAATCTCTACGTTTGGGGCGGTTTAATGGTGGCTGTCGCTTTAATGCGATTTTTCGTGATCAAGGTCCACCGCCGACATGAAGACCATGAGGCCCGCCTAAGCCAGTGGCGTTTCGTATTTGCGGCAACATTATTTGCCTCCGGGGCCGCATGGGGAACCGCCAGCTATCTCCTCGCGCCGAGCGCCTCAATCGCCGACCAATCAATAGTGATCATCTTTATTTGCGGCTTTGTCGCGGCCGGTGTGGCGGCTTTTTCCGTCGACCGTCTCGCCTTTTGCGCGTTTTCGGGACCCGCGCTCGGGCTCCCAATTCTCCATCTCGCGACGCGCGGTGACGCCGCGGCTCAAATTCTAGCAGGCGTGTTAACGATGTTCGGGGCATTTTTGTTAGCAAACGCGCTGCGTTCGAATAGGGCGCACAAATTAGAATTCGATACGCAATTCGATAATCAACTTTTAGCCGCAAAACTTAACGACGAAAAAACAAAAATCAGCGAACTCGCCACGGATCTTGAAGTAAGGGTGCGAGTACGGACCGAAGAGCTAACGATCATGAATCAACAGTTGAAACACCGCATTGACGAAAAAAATCAGGCGGTGGAAGAAACTAAAATTCAGGAATCGCGTTTTCTCGAGGTTTTCGATCAAGCACCTATCGGTATGTTAGTGGTGCACGCCGAGAGCGGCGAGGTTGTACGCGCGAACGACGCAATTTGTGAACTGTTGGGCTACCAAACCGAAGAGCTGAACGGTATCCGCGCCGAGCAATTACTCTGCCCTAGCGAACGCGCGCAAACCACGCACGAATCGATATTCGAACAGGCGGGCGTTAGTGAGCGGCGCTATATGCATCGTCAAGGATTTGTGGTGTGGGGTCGTACATCTACCGGTAGTCCAGTGGGTTCCGAACGCGACGAAATGCACTATGTCATTCAAGTAGAAGACTTGAGTGAACTTAAACGCGCTCGCGACGACCTAACCGATCGCAATGATTCGCTCGATACCGCGTTTCAGGCTGCGCCGATTGGAATGGCAGTGGTCGACAGCAGCGGCCGGATTATGAAGGGCAATACCAGCTTGCGAGCGATTTTGAATCTACAGGGCGATTTAGAAGGTCGCTCCTTAACGAGTATCCTCAACGCAGTCGACGAAGAGCACAATTCCGGCGTTCTCGCCCGCTTGTTTACCGGCGAACTAGACAGCATTGAGTTCGAGCACCATTTATTCAGTACCGGCGACACTAGTAAGTTAGTCGTCGTAAGAATTACTCGGGTGAAAGGCCAACTAGCCGAGAAACAATTTGCGGTGGTACACGTCCGAGACAAAACACCGCTTCCTCGCCAGACACAGCCCCCATCAAAAGACGAGAGCCCAACCCTCGTACCAATCCGGTCTCGCCAGTAACGGCTATATCAGGCTCAATGTTGGAAGGCCTAGCGAGTGACGGCCAAGCTGTTCGGTGACGCGATCACAATGTCCGTTAATATGCAGGGGCATTGCCTGGAAGTCGCGATAACGCCGCTCGAAATCCGTGCCTTCGCGTAAACCATTGCCACCGAGAACGCGCAGAATTAAACGGAAGGCCTCTTCACATAAAGTAACCGCTTGCATACCGGCACCACACTGCCGAAGATAATCGCCCTCATTCGGAATCGTCCCAGAAAGGATCCTCGCATCAGTTTCGGCACACGCGCTATACGTCGTGTCGATAGCGGCATTAACCAGCGCGCGAGCGCGACCTAGATTCACATGAATTGTCGGCCGTTCAATCATTTTCGTACCAAATATCGCGGTTCGCTCGCGGATATTCTCGCAGGTTTCGTTAAGCGATATCTCAGCAACGCCGCACGCCATTGCACCCAACCAAAGTACCGATAACGCGACCCAATCTTCGCGATAGCGATGGTGAATAAATGGCAGCTTAGGGTCGCGAAACGCGACGCGTGTCGGCGCATTAAACGGTACCAGTCTTGCGGCCGGTTCGCGCGCACCGTTGTAATAGATGTGGTCGGTAGCAGAAGCGCGAACACTCATCGCTTCCCATGTCGGGTCGATCCGCACGCCGGGATCGCGCAAATCTGCCAATACAAATTCCGTCTCAGGGTTGCCCCCGCCTTGATTTAAGATAACTCCGGCCCATTCGGCATAACGTGCGCCGGACCCAAATGCCGCAGATCCGTTTAGCACCACATCGTCGCCGTCGTGCTTAAATTCCACCGTCGAGCTCGCGCCTGCTGGAAAGCACACCCACTCTTGACGCTCAGTAATTGTTTTCAGAAACGTTTGATTAGCAGGGCCCAACAGCCCGCAGAAAAAATGGAACGTGCATAAATGATTCCATAGACACCAAGCTGTCGACGTGCATTGCTGCGCGACCGCTCGGAGTTCGTCGGCCATTACAACAATAGACTCGTCGAGGCCTCCCAGCTCTGGGCTGGCCGAAAGGCGCATGACATCATTTGCCTTTATTTGTGCGATTACCTCCTCGGATATCGAACGGCTGCTATCAGCGATCGCGGCTTGTTCGGCTATCGCTGATAGCAACGGGGTAATGTAACGTGATTCGCGCGACGTTCGTCCTACATCGGAGTGCATCGGAAAATCCTCAAGTAGTTTTACACAGACACAGGTCAGCGCCTGCGATCCGCAACCGTTAAAATTTTGAACGGTTGCGGATCGTGATCACATTAAACGTCGAGCCGATAAGTATCGCCATCGCGCACTAATTTACCAGCCGTAGGACCGGCAAAATGGGTACCAATAATTAACGTAGGCGAGTCGGCATACTCACCGAACATGCGGTGGCGTGTCGCCACCGCCATGTCATTGTCCACATCAAATGGGCTAACTAAATTCGGATCGTTAAATTGTATCGGGTGATGAATGAAATCCCCGGTTATCATCGCCGTTTCACCGGCCGATTCGATTAGTACAGAACAATGGCCTGGCGTATGGCCTGGCGTTGGAATTAGGCGCACGCCCTCACAGACTTGAGCCGGTCCTTCGACTGGTTTCGCGAGACCGGCATCCAAGACCGGCTGCAGCGAATCGTCGAACACTTTACGCTGTAATTTGAAAAAATCTTCTTCCGTATTCGGATCGATCGAACCCCAAAAATCCAGGTCCTCTTTACCCATTAAATAGGCCGCGTTCGGGAAGGTTGGTACCCATTTACCATCGACCATCCGGGTATTCCAACCAACATGATCTAAGTGCAGGTGGGTACACAAGACGTAATCAATGCCGTCGGGGTGGTAGCCCGATTTGATCATATCTTCCATGTACGACGTCGATAGCATATGCATCACTTCGAACGGATCGCGATCGCGATCGTTGCCGATACACGTATCTACGATCAATGTTGCTCCCGGTGTATCCACGATGAGTGAATGGATACTCAGGCTCAAATGTCCTTCATCTGTGACGAAATGCGGGAATAGCCATTTTACTTTTTTGACAACCTCGGGAGTTGCACTGGGGATTACATCGGAGAATTCCGGATAAACGATCTCCTGGATCTTTGTTATCGTTGTGTCGCCTACCTTCCACTTCATTGCTTTACGCCTCCTCTCCTGAATCGAATAACTGGCTTGTATTGTTGACTAAATCGCGCCCAAATTCGAGCACCGCTACGCGATTAATCGTTCAGCGATCTCGTCGATGGTTGCCTCCATCGCCGCCTGACCGGGGACAAACGCCGCCATAATCACCTGATCGATGCCTGCGTCCTCATAGCGTTTAAGCGTATCGCGGTCACACGGGTTGGCGTATGGGCACAGGGCTACTTTCACGTCATTAATATCCCGGCCTTCGCGGTCACAGTGAACTTTCAACTCGGCCAGTTTTTCAGGAACCTGCTCGGGCATCACATCCACGCCATACCAATGGCCGAACCTCGCCACGCGACGCAATGCGGCTTTGCCTTCGCCGCCGAAATAGAGTGGCGGATGTGGTTGTTGTACCGGTTTCGGATATTGATACGACGGCGGCAACTGGACAAATTTGCCCTGATATGACGATTCTTCTTGTTGCCACAAAGTTTTCATCAGGCGGATATAGTCGTCGCTGCGTGCACCTCGACGTTCGAACGACATACCAAGCGCTTCGAACTCTTCTTCCAACCATCCAACACCGATGCCAAAATCGAAGCGTCCGCCGGACAGGACATCGACATCCGCCGCCTGTTTTGCAGTTAACGCTGCGTTGCGCTGTGGTAATACCACGACACCGGTCCCGAGCCGTAACGTCGTCGTATGTGCGGCCATATAGGCCAGCAACGTAAACGGCTCAACGCCCAGTAATTTCGGATCAACGGGGAAAGAACCATCGGCTTGATAGGGGTAAGACGACTTAATCACTTTCGGGATCAATATATGATCCACTGCCCATACGGAATGGTAACCGCGTTCTTCAAGCATGCGCGCAATGCGCGCCACATATTGCGGTTCGGACGTTTCGCCACCGAACAACGGCATAATACCTACTTTCATGTAATCCTCTCCTCGAATTATTGGATCGGCTCAGCGGGTGATTTGTCGACCCCTATCGTCGGCACGTTACTGTCGAATATTGCTCCCAACGGCGCGCCGCTATCCGGGTAAATTGCCACCTGCCGATATGTAACGAGATCCCAGGTTGAGAAGCGTATCGTTAAAGACCCGAGCCTCGGAGCATTCACCAACGGGCCGGCGTGCCATAATCGGCGACCGCTAGGCCTCGATTGTAGCAGCGCCACGACACTATAATCGCTATCTTTGGTTGGCCTAAGATCTAGCCACAAGGAACGCCTTAAGGAGCGTACTTATGACCATGATAAAAGGTTTGCATCACAATGCGTATCGCTGTCGTGATACCGAGGAAACGCGGCAATTCTACGAGGATTTTCTCGGGTTACCGCTTATCGAAGCACTTAAAATCGGCGAGACAAAAACCGGGCGTGCGGCGAATGTGTTGCACACATTTTATCAAATGGATGACGGCTCGTGCCTCGCGTTTTTCGAAGCGCCGGATGAGCCAGTCGAATTCAAAGCCCAAGACGACTACGATCTACACATCGCGGTTGCGGTTGCAGAAGCCGATCTAAAACCCATGTTGGAAAAAGGCCAAGCGCTTGGCATTGAATCGCGCGGCGTCGCCGACCACGGATTTGTACATTCGATTTATTTCCGCGATCCAAACGGTTATGTCATCGAATTGTGCGCCCCACAGGCGGCTACTTCGCAAACGTTTTTTAACGCCAAGGACGCGCAGCAGATTATTGCCCACTGGCAAACGACTAAGTCTGTCTAATCAGACATAAAAAAAGCCGGTCGCAAGTACCGGCTTTTTCCACGACGACTGCACAGCGTCTACATAATTTAGCCGACGAGCAACCCGCCGTATTGGACGAAGAACGGTACAAACACCAGCGACAAAATCGCGGAGAGTTTGATCAAGATGTTCAACGATGGTCCGGAGGTGTCTTTTAGTGGATCTCCCACGGTATCGCCGACCACCGCTGCGTGATGGACGTCAGTGCCCTTCCCACCAAGCGCTCCAGCTTCGATGTATTTCTTCGCGTTGTCCCAGGCGCCGCCACTATTGGACGACGAGATTGCGATCACGCCGCCGCATACCAGCGAACCGGCTAGTACACCAGCGACCGCCTGGATGCCAAACAACCAGCCGACAATTAATGGCGTGCCCATAATTAACACACCGGGCGCGATCATTTCTTTCAACGCCGCCTTAGTCGAGATCGCGACGCATTGGTCGTAATCTGGTTCGCCTGTGCCTTCCATAATGCCGGGTATCGTACGGAATTGGCGCCGTACTTCTTCGATCATTTGATAGGCCGCCGAGCCGACAGATTTCATTGTCATCGCCGAAAAATAAGCCGGCAATACTGCACCAATGAATAAGCCGGTAAACACCATCGGATCGAGTAAGTTAATACTACCGAGGAGATCGTGTTGTGGCCCATGTTGCTCTTTAAGCAGTATATCCGCGCGCGTTAGAAATGCGGCGAATAACGCGAGCGACGTTAAAATGGCGGCGCCAATAGCAAAACCTTTGCCCATTGCGGCGGTTGTGTTGCCGGCCGCGTCGAGTACGTCTGTGCGCTCACGGACATGCTCTTCCATGCCAGCCATTTCGGCGATACCGCCGGCGTTATCGGCGACTGGGCCATACGCGTCGATGGTTAAGGCGATGACTAACGTGCCGAGCATGCCAAGCGATGCAATCGCAACCCCATACATGCCGGCTAAGATCCACGGGATATAAATCGCTAGCCCAATGGCGAGATACGGCCCGACGGCGCTTTTATAGCCCAAGGCGAGGCCGAAAATGATATTCGTCGCGGTACCTGTTTCACAGGACTTCGCGACTTCACGTACAGGTGCGTACGCATGCGACGTGTAATACTCGGTCATTAACCCGACCAATAAGCCGGCAACCAACCCGGTTAAGAAGCACCAATACACACCCATCGAGGTGTAGGCAGCACCTAAGATTTCGAACGATTCCGGCACCATCATTTTTGTTATAAAAAACATGACGATTGCCATGATGACGCTAGATATAATCAACATGCGTTTCAATGCAGGACCAACCTGGTCTTCGCTAGTCACATTCACCATTAGCATCGATACCAAGCTAACCGGAATGCCAATAGCGGAAATCACGATTGGATAGAGCAGCGCGTCAACATTACCGGAGAATGCAATCGCACTAATCACCATTGCAGCACACGTGCTCTCGGCGCAGGAGCCGAATAAGTCGGCGCCCATGCCGGCGACGTCACCTACGTTGTCGCCGACGTTATCGGCAATAACGGCCGGATTACGCGGATCGTCTTCGGGGATCCCGGCTTCTACTTTGCCGACTAAGTCTGCGCCAACGTCGGCTGCCTTGGTAAAAATTCCGCCGCCTACGCGCGCGAACAACGCAATCGACGATCCGCCAAGACCGAATCCTGCAATCACTTCCATCAAAATGTGCGTTGGTAACTCGGCCGGCATCAGCGCCTTTAAGACGATATATACGATAAGCAAGCCAAGCGATGCCAAACTAACTAAGCCGAAACCCATCACCGCACCAGAACGCACGGCGACGTTGAACGCTTCAGAAAGCGACTTGTTAGCGGACACCGTTGTGCGCACATTTCCTTCGGTGGCGATACGCATACCGATGAATCCAGACGCGATTGAAATTATTGCGCCGAATGCAAATGCGCCCGCCGTGTAGATCCCCTCGTTGACATAGTCGGTGTGATGATCATCGATGAGGACTGCGATGATCGCGCCAAATACGACGATGAATATCGCCATAAACTTATATTCCTGCTTGAGGAATGCCATCGCGCCGCTAGCGATCGCGGCGTGGATTTTCGCGAGGCGCGTTTTAACATCCGCGTCGGTGACGCCCATGTCGATCGGGATTTTTTTTACCTGTCCGGAGTAGAAGAAACCGACGCCAAGACCAAATAATGAAAGGGCCATAATGATATAAGCGGCCATGATGGATAGTTCCCCGTGGGTTTTGATTAAGAAGTTTGGATCCCGAGCTGGCGCGGCAATGCGTCGCAAGAATCGTTTAATTATCGGCCGCGCACTATAACTGGAAATTACATAAAAATCGAGGGCTTAGCGGATTCGCGGAGCCACCTTATCCTTCGCTAAATAATTCTTGCCTTGACCAAGCCATTCCTCGGAGAACAAGCTCACCTAGGTCTACGTAAACAGCACAGGGCGCGCCGCAAATCGCCGCCGATGAGGGGCCTCGGAGGCCCGCGTTTTACCCGCGCGGGCAAGAAATTGGCCAGCATCATGATGCGTCGCTCGCGTCAGATGGCAAAGGACAATGGTGCCGGCTGGAGGAGTCGAACCCCCGACCTGATGCTTACAAGGCAACTGCTCTACCAACTGAGCTAAGCCGGC
>JAVJHY011089593.1:0-15319 GCA_035593235.1 Phascolosoma agassizii | reverse complement strand
GCAATATTCATTACTCACGACAGTTTGAAATCAATTTTGGGCACAACTTATTTTCCGATAAGTCAGGAGGTCTGAATTTCATAAGACTAACGTAAAATTATGGTGGTGTTCGTTCGATCTCAAGACGTTCTGAGACTGCCCCCTGAGCAATGAGCGTCACCTTGTAAGATACTGTTGCAGCATTTACCCAAATGATGCGTCGATTTTCCCCCACCTGCCAGGCCTGTTGTACGGTTGGTCTTGTTGCTGCGAACGGACCAGATGCAATAAGGGTAACGAAAGAAGCATTAGCTGCACGGCGCGAGTACTCAAGAGTCCAGTTCGGGGACTTAGTTCCGTAGGCGGAGGATATCCAGCCTTGAATCGGATCAGCTGCGCCTTTTTCTTCTCTGAGCGAAAGCGTACGCCAGTCGGCCTGACGAAGTGCAAGCTGCGGGGTGCCAAATGAGTTCAGCAGGGTTACGTCCTTACCTCGATTGCGTAATGATGCGTCGGGAAAGAGATGCCATGTCTGAACATATTGGTGAGGGATATCGCTAGTAAGTCTGTCAATCACCAGAGCGAGACCCTGCTCAAGAATAGCAACTGTGCGAACATGGCGCACTCCTGCATAAAGTTCACTTGTCCCGGTCGCCCAAGAACTCGAGCCGATATTGCCATACGCTCCCGGGACAGAAGCGCCTGGCATCTGGTCAATGCCATCGACCACAACTGTGTTGTGCGCGCGCGTGCCGTGAAAATAGTCAAATTCGGCACCCTTTTCGTAAGTGAAGAGCCCGGAGTCCGGCAGTTGTGCCGCGCCATCAGAAAAATATGTGATACTCAAAGCGTCAAGATGGCTGTGGCGTGTGCGGTAAGAACCGCTGTCAAATGTAATAAATGTCTGCTCCGACTGGGCACCAACCGGCGGAATCTCAGAGCGAAGCAAGAAGAGGCCGGAGGTTGGGAAAAATCTAACGCCAACTGGCTGTGGATCTCCCCAGGCACCTTGCGTGAACACCCAGGCAAATGCGGGGTCCAGGTTAGCAATTGGTTCGAAAATGGTGGGAGCAAGAGCAGGTACCATTGTTGTTGCTGTTGCACCGAGCATTGGCAAACGTCCATCCGGGCGAACGATTGCAGCAGCATAAGATAGCATAGCACTCTGTATCTCTTCCAATTTTGTTGCTAGGGTGGGCTGGTAAGCACTCGCCCAATTCGCAATCTGGGTGATAATGCCGAGCACGTGATAATGATAGAATGGTGAATCCTCCACCTGCACTCCGTCTGCATCTATATTAGTCAACATCATCTCGTTAAGGCGCTCAATACCGAGTAGCCACCAATTTGCGGCTTCAGGCATTTCAGGAAAGATATCTGCGATGAGCAGCAGTGCTGCGGCTTCAGTAAAGCCAAGACTGGACCCGGGGTCAAAGTGGCGCTCATCAAACAGAAACCTACCCGTCCGTTCAAGCGAGTCATGCAGTTTTTCCGCCAGGTCAGCAGGTAGTTCGTTCCATTGTTGAAGCTTTCGGTATGTGTTAACAAGCACCATTGCTCGATAAGCCGCTGCATGGTTGTTATCAAATGTGCGCCTGTCAATAGCGCGCTTCTCGTCGTGCTCTGCGTAACTGCGCAGAATGTCAACAAGGTGGTTACGATAGTGAATCTCTCTGGTGGTTCCGTACGCCCAGAGAAGATTTGAGGTGTGGCGAAGACTGTAAAACATAAAACGCCAATAAGCGTCGTTATAAGGATCTTCTGTCCAGTTAAGTGGCCAAGCGAGTTGCGTGCTCGAAGCGTTCCGTGCCGGCCAGATGTTAAGCAAAAGATCATCTGCTATCTGTGCGTTGCCGTTGTTCAAGTCGATGTACATTGACTCGCGTCCAGTTGGAAGAGGTGGGCAACCTCCATGCGGTTTTATTTCTATCTGCTCGGAATCCAAGCCCTGGTCGATGAGCGTAATGGTATAGGATGCTGTTTTTGCACAGACCCATATACGCCGACCTCTTTCGCTACTCAACCAAGCCTGACGAATGCTTGGTCTTACTGCTGCGAACTGTCCCGAGGCAATGAGTGTAACAAAACGTGCGTGTGTGGCCGTACGTTCATACTCAAGGGCCAAGTTTGGAGTCTTTGAGCCGTAGCGAGGGGAAAGCCAACCCTGAATTGGCTCATCCTGGCCCTTAACTGCCTGAAGATCGAGCGTGCGCCAGTCAGCCTGGCTTATCGCAAGCTTCGGTGTCCCAGAAGGGTTGAGCATGACAGTGTTTTTCCCATGATATTGTAATGTAGCCTCTGGGACAAGGTGCCATGTCTGGGTATAACGGTGAGGCTCTAATGAGAACAATCTATCAACTACTACCGCAAGATCCTGTTGCAGCAAAATGAGCGTGCGAGTGTGAGTAACCCCATCATAAAGTCTGCTTGTTCCCGTCGCCCAGGAACTATTACCAACAACACCATAAGCGCCGGGCATCGCTGCCCCTTCCTTTTGGTCAAGGCCATCGACAACAACGGTGTTGTGTGCACGAGTGCCGTGGAAATAGTCGAAATCAGCACCGTGCACGTAAGTGTAGAGCCCGGATTCAGGAATTAGCGCGGTACTGTCGGAGAAATACGTAATGCCCAGCGCATCGAGATGACTGTGGTTGGTTCTATATATGCCGCTGTCGAACGTAAGAAATGTCTGCGTAGTAAGATTATCCACATTCGGTGTTTTTGAACGCAGAAGAAATAGGCCGGAAACTGGAAATAGATCCACTCCCGGCGATGGTGGAGTGCCGGAAGCACCGTTACTAAAAACCCAGCTAAAAGCCGGATTGATCTGGGTTAGATGTCCATACACTGCAGGGTCCTGGGCTGGCACAATAGTCCATGCTGTTGCACCAAGCATCGGCAAGCGGCCATCCGGCCGCACGATTGCCGCTGCATAGGGGAGCATTTCACGCTGTGCTATATCATACTCCGGTGCCAAAGCAGGTTCGTAAGCATTTGCCCAATGCGCTATTTGGGCAATAATACCGAGCACATAATAATGATAAAATGGAGAATTCTCGATATCAACACCGTCGTCATCAATGTTGCTCGACACCATTTCCTTAAGGCGCTGCACCGCAGTAGCCTGCCAACTCGCAGCGTCAGGAAAGTCCGGGAATGCGTGAGCTACAAGCAGTAATGCTGCTGCTTCGTTAAAACCGTGATTAAAGGTAGGTTCGTAGTTATGCTCCGCGAAAAGAAATATGCCAAGATTTTCGATTGATTCACGCAACTGCACTGCAAGATCGACAGGCAGCTCACCCCAGCGCTCAAGTTTACTATATGTGTTAACAAGCACCATTGCCCGATAAGCTGCTGCGTGTTTGTTATCAAATCTGAGCCGGTCATAGCTGCGAAGAGCATCGTAGTTTGCATAGCTGCGCAAGATTTCGACCAGCCGTTCACGATAAGCTGACTCTCCGGTCTTACCGTACGCCCAAAGAAGATTTGAGGTATACCGAAGACTATAAAACAGGAAGCGCCAATAAGCGTCGTTATAGGGATCTTCGTTCCAGCTAAGCGGCCAGGCAAGTTCTACTGGTGCAAACCCACGCGCTGGCCAAACGTTGCGCAATAAATCATCAGCTGCCCTCAAGCTACCCTGGTTCAAGACGGCATACATAGACTCGCGTTCAAGCGCAAGAGGCTCTGGCCACTCAGCGAGAGCATATGGAATACCTACTAAAATCGTCGCCACCGTAAATACAGCAAGCCGATATAAACACCTGGCCCGAATCCAAAGGATTGCTATGTTACGACCACACTTCCTAGTAACTAAAAAGGGAGTCATTATTGCCTCCTGAATTAGGTAAGTTCCATCGCCTTGAGCCAGGCCTGGATGTAAAGAAGTGTTCCAGACCACACTGGTCACAACTATAGCGTAGGAACTTGAGAATTTGCAATTACAATTAGTGACGGTTCCTATTTTTTTTGAGCGGAAGGAAACTAGGAATCGTCACTAATTAACATGCGCTACCATGTATCATGTGTCCACACAGTCCACGATTTTTTAGCGACCCACAACAACGGGAATTGACCTGAAAGTGGAGTGAGACTCTTGCAAAATTACTGGGATTAGCTAAAGTTCGAAGAATGTGAATTCCGAGAAAAGAAGAGTGCATTTACGTAAATAAACATCGCAGGAATTTCACACTCGGAACAAACTTGACTAGAATCGCTTATTTCGCAAGAGGCTCTATGGACACGCCGCAACAAACCACCACACTCAGTATTGAAGAACGAGTCTCGAGACTTGAGGGAGCGCTCGGTTGGGCACATGCGCATGTGCCTCTTAAAGACTCTCTTTTCACTATATCCGCTGTCGCACTCGGCCTAGCGCTCTTGACCAGTCTCAAAGGTCTAGGAGTTCCAAATCACTACTACCAATTGGTTTTTGCAGTGCTAATTGTAATCCTTTCTTATCACAGGGGATGGTTCGCCACCCCCACTAAGCACCACCACTGGACTCTTGCTGTGCTAAATGTGTTAGTACTAACGGTAGTGCTGAAACTACTTATCGGACTCGGTGAGGCTCACCCACTAGCCTGGATAAAAGTGCCGGCAATAACAAGCGAGCAAGCTGCTCAAACAAGCGATTGGATACCGACACTTCCAAAATTAAGCATTGCATGGGAAAATAGTTCCGTCACTGGATGGGTAATAGATTTGACAATAATTCAAACGTTCTTGCTGTTGTTAACGCTCATCTCAGCACTATTTGAATTTCAGCCATTTTCCTCACTTTCGGCATTTTTACTTATTTTACTGTCAATCCCAGCACTTATAACGTTTGATTGGCCTTGGGTTTTTTGGGGAATAATTCTCACAAGCGTAGCGTTTTATTTGCAGACAGCTGGGTCTAATGTTGAGTAACTATAAGTATCTTCTTGCCTAGTTGTGAGCATAACATACTAGGTATGAACCCTTTTTCACTAGCATTATCACTCATAAGAGTCCCCAAGCTTTTTGTCTCACTTCTGCTGGGACCTTTTCTGCTTGGTTTGATGTTAGTACTGGGGCAACTCGTGCTCACCTCTGCTTATCTTAACTTAAGCAATGAAACTTCAGAGAACTTCGAAACGCACCTAAAAAAGCGTAAGGAAAAAAACTGGCTTCGCGAATCTATGTTTAGCACTTCTGACCCACTTCCATCACTTAAGGTATGTAGATGGATAGTTGAAGGTAAAAAAGAAATGCCTCCATCGACACCGGATTGCGCACTTGAACTCTTTGACGTTGCTATACAAACCGATACCCCAAAGACTTTTGTAGCAACGGAATACATCAAAACACTCGACGGATCGACAAGACGTTTACATATCTGCAAACATTGCAGAGCCGATGTTACCATACGCCAAACTAACGGTGAAACAGTATCAGACGTTATTGGTCTAAATGCACTAGGAGTGTTTGGACTAGCGCACGCATTTAACGACGATATTGGGCGTAACATAGTAGCGACGATGAAGAGCTCTGAGCATTTCGAAGAGCTTCAAGGAACCGTCTATGTTCACTTAGACGGGGTGGGGCATCCAATAAACGCCACAACAACCGAAAAGAAAATGATTTTCGTGACAAATGTCGGTATGTTCGCTGTTATTATCTTATGGCTTGCTTTAAAAGCACATCGCAAGGTCCTCGATTATTTCTCAAGAAACGGAGCCCTTCTGCCATTAGTCGCAGCTTGTGGTAAAAATAATTTTTACTTTGCGCTCTGGACGATAACCGTCTTGAGAGTATCCTTGTTCTTACTTGCATCAGTTCCAGCATCGTTTTTTATTGCGAGCCGCGCATTAAGTCAGGACACGATTAGCGTTTTTCCTGTTGATAATGGGTTTGCGTTTTTTCTCTGGCTTGTCGGATTAATTGTTAGCCTTGGAGCCTTAACTGTCGTCGCTTCGATAGCAGAACTAAAACACAGAGACGCATGGGTCTACTGGCTGTATAAATACGTACCAATAGCGGCTTGCCTGCTTGGAACTGGAATATGGACACTAACGATTTTTGTCGGGGGCTCTGTATCTGCTTTTACTCAGCAAACTATTTCCTCAATACCCATTATTGGTATCAGTCCTCTAATTTTGGCACCAATAATCCATATAGATGTAAGTGTTTTACTTTTGCACATTTTACTTTCTTCTGCATTACTTGTTTTAGCACTTTGGCTAAACGCCAAATGGTTTGCATCTCACTTGGAGCAACTGTGAAATGACAACAGAAGAACAAAAACACAGCTCTGCTGTTACCATAGACGCTAGTAACTTAAAAGTTGCATACGGGCGAACGATCGCTCTGCAAACACCGAAGCTGCACTTAAAAGGTAATATAATATCGATTATAGGGCATAATGGTTCTGGAAAATCCACTTTAATCAAAACAATTCTTGAATTGTTGCCAACATTAAGTGGTAATATTCAAATTAAATGGTCTGACGGCACCCAGTCCCTATCTCTTAGCCCTGAGAAAAACATGGCGTTTTCCCCAGAAAACGGCGCTGTTTTTGAAGACATCCTAGTAGAAAGCTACTTTAAACTATGGTGTCGCATTAAGCACCGAAACGTCAACTATTATAAACATGACGGAAGTCACTACATAGAAAAGCTAAATATCTCTCCCCTATTTAGCAAATTAGGCAGGCAACTCTCAAAAGGAGAAAGAAGAAGAGTGCAAACCGCCATT
Organism: Phascolosoma agassizii; assembly: GCA_035593235.1. Taxonomy (NCBI): domain Eukaryota; kingdom Metazoa; phylum Annelida; class Sipuncula; order Phascolosomatiformes; family Phascolosomatidae; genus Phascolosoma; species Phascolosoma agassizii. Next base: position 8,623 of record JAVJHY011089593.1, on the reverse strand, counting down.
GGTTTCATGACTAATCCTAAGCTCTTTCTTTTCGACGAACCCTTTGAGGGGCTTGATGTTTTGCAGTCAAGCAATTTAGCTGAGATAATGCTAGAAGCGTCGCGTTCAATGTCTCTTATCATTACTTCTCATAGAATGGATGTCGTAGAGCGCATGTCAGATTTAGTCGTTGTTCTAAATAAGGGGGAATTTTTCACACACGGTTCGGTTGAAGCAGTGCGCAACACTTTGTATGGCAATAGCCAATTAAACATTACACAACCTACTTTAATAGATGCTATGAACTACTACCTGCATAGCAGCAAACTTCAACTCCAGCGCTAGGTTTACTCGGAAATGTCAATCTGCAAGATATCCACCACTCCACGTTACGGCATTCGCTTACACTATAAGCACATTCTTATGATTTTTATAATTATGATAATAGGTTGCACAAAAGATGTAGATCCTATATTGGAAGCTCGAAAGCAACTTACTTCAATAGGGCTAAAGTATAACGAACTCGAATTTGTTCAGCGGGTAATACTTGGCGATTCGCTGAGTGTTAGTTTGTTTTTAGAAGCGGGCATGAATCCAAATACTGTGGTTAATCTTGCCAAACTTCCAACAAAAGTACAAGAGCAAGTTTTTGAGCATTACGGTTTTCCTTATGAAAAGGAATCAATAAAAATGCCCGTATTGGCACTCGCTCGAGTTTTTGGGCAAACTGAGATAGTTGAAATGCTTTGGCACAAGGGAGCAAGCGAAATAGCGGCTAATGAGGCAGATGAGGCTTTTAAAACTTCTGCGAATATGAATGCAGGTCCAGATAGAAGATTTAAAGAGCTTTACAAACTCCTGCAGCTCTCGGAAAAACGCCGCGCTCAAGAACAGCTCAAACTCGATCGCTAGTCGTCTAATGATACTGCGCACCACTACAATTGCTTTGCTCCTCTTAGCAACATCACTAGTATTCTTCGCCTCCACCCTCAGCGAACGCCCCTTTCACACTAAAGGTGAAGGACGAGAGGCAATTGTCGTAACCGCCATGTTCGACCAGCACAATATGATTCTCCCCCTTAGAAATGGCGCGGACATACCATCAAAACCACCTATGTTTCACTGGATAGCTGTCGCATCTTCTACATTGTTTCACGAAGTAAGTGAATTTTCGATCCGATTTCCATCGGCCCTATGCGCAGCACTGACTCTTTGCTGTGTTTTTGTTTTCGCAACGCAACTTTCCACCATCAAGACTGGACTGATTACTTGTCTAATCCTAGTAACCGCGTTTGAATTTAGCCGTAGTGCTAATCATGCAAGAGTTGACATGACCTTTACTTTTTGGCTCAACATTGCATTCATCTCGCTCTATCAAAATATAACTTCTTGGCACGAGTCTCGTAAGTCAAGCTTCTTGTGGACTCTTACAACCATTATTGCAGTAGCAGGAGCTGTGTTATCAAAAGGTCCCGCAGGCTTACTATTGCCGTGGATTGTTGCTGCAATATACCTACTAACCTTAAATAGGTCCTCCCTTACACATCTGCTTAATCGACAGCTCTTTACTCAAATCTTGTTAACATTACTAGGCTCAGTGCTCATTGCAGGCACTTGGTATTTGCTAGCATATTTTACCCTAGGTCGTGAATTTCTCGACGTTCAACTTCTGAAGGAAAATGTTGCTAGAGTTGTCACAATTGAGGGCGCAAATAGAGGACATGAAAAGCCTTTTTACTTCGGATTAATCAATTTAAGTTTAGGTTTTCTTCCGTGGACTATCTTATTTCCGATTGGCTCAGCATGGTACTGGAAAAATCGCAAAAAACTTTTAGACCCCAGCAACACGGGGCTTCTCTATTGCTCAATTTGTTCTCTGGTGTTTCTCTCTGTTGCAACAATAAGCCTTAGCAAAAGAGTCGTGTATTTACTACCCGCCTACCCAGCGTTATCCTATATGTTGGCCTATACAATCTCAGACATTACTTCAAAAGGCATAGATTTTAACATTCCGCGCAAAATTACTGCGACTATTCTCTCGTTTATTTCGTTTTCTTTTCTTTGCACTCTTTCAATTATCATTTTCCTTGCTCTTTTTGGTGATGCCAACAGCTTGAGTAAATTTACTCTCTCCCCTTCGAGCTTGCTCTACGTAAGTAGCGTTCTGAATATCTTTAGTCAGGACAAAGAAATCATACTGCTATATACCTTAGTAACCTTTTTGCTTGTATCATCTGCGTTTTTCTGTTGGAAAGGTAATAACGAATTAACAGCAGGTTCTATTTGCAGTTCAATGCTACTACTTATGATTAGTGTTAATGGATATTTTATGCCATCTTTTGCTGCTTTAAGTTCTCCGAAAGAATTCATGACTGAGGTAAAATCGGCAATACCTGCAAAGCATGCTTTATATAAAAACGGCGGAGATTTTTACTCGGCAACCTACTATCACAGTAGTGATATCCCAGACATCTCATTAACGGAGATTGCTAATTCCAAAAAAGACCTATATGTCCTTTTCAGAGAGAACAATTTAGATGCTTTGGTAAGTCAATTCCCGGCCTCAGAAGATACTTTTAAAATATTGCTTACTAGTGACACAAACGCCGCAGATGGGAAAGACCAACTGGCATTGGTCAGATTCTCTAAAGAGATGAGGGGGGATGGGGAAAACAAACAGCAATGATAGAATTCGTCTTTTCGTTTTCGGTCTCATTGCAAGTTGTGCATTTGCATTAACATTCTATCCTTTTCGCATCACTCAAGATGTAGCCTTTTGGCAAAAGGCACTTGATGCAGGACATTTTCTGCTCTTTGGCGTAATTTCAATTCTTTTCTACTACGCACTTCCTAAACCTCAGTTTGTAGGTTTAAAACGCTATACCTCAGCGGCTTTAGTGAGCTCATTACTTGCGTGTTTCATAGAAGCAGTTCAGCCATTTGTCGGAAGAACCGCTACTTATGGAGATTTGGCTAATGGGCTCCTTGGGGTGCTCGCCGCATTGACTGGCGTAGCTCTTTGGGACTCGAAGAATGGTAGGCTAATAAGAATTACTCACTTTGTTGTAACACTACTTATCGCCATATGCATCGCACATCCTGCATGGGTCCAGTGGAAAGTTGTTCGTTGGCGCAAAGGCCACTTCCCCGTTCTGGCTGACTTTGAAAACGAGTTGGAGCTGCACCTTTGGCGAACACAAGGTGGCTCTAGAGGTGTTCCTACCAATATTACATTTTCTCCGGATAACGCCACTCATGGAAATAACACGCTTCATGTAGAGACAAGTAGTGGCTCTTGGGCGGGGATTAGCTATCGCGGTGATTATCTAAACTTGAGCCACTTCAAGACTCTCGCACTCGATATATATAACCCAGGCGACCCGTTTACTCTTAATATTAGAGTTGACGACTACAAGGACGTTTCGAAATACGGAATGAGATATGAAAAAGGAGTTACGGTCCAGCGAGGATCAAATGAGATAAGGATATTGGTTACCGACATCGAGCGTGGGCCGAAAAAAAGGTTGCTAAACGTTAAGGCCATTAGAACGATTAGTTTGTTTACAGGTAAGCGCGAACCCGCCCGTAGGTTTTATGTAGATTTTGTTCGGTTAGAGTAGGTAATAGTAATAAGCCTAAGTTGAGGAAATTATTAACATATACCGCTTCTATTCCTCATCAATCCATGGTAGAAGCTTATTGCAGTATGCAAAATCATATCAGGAACTATGTCGCTCAAACCAGCACCTACCAAACAACCCGAAGCACCTAACGATATTCGAGCCATCATGGCCGACATTCGCAAGCGCACAAAGGATTCCGTAGATTCACTTCCTCCGCTAGAGCCAACTCCAGAGAGTACGAGCACCGAGGAACATAAATCAGGTGAGCTCATTTACTCAAAAGAACTGAAGTACTTAAACGAGCACCACTCATTTCCAATGGAAGCTCAGGTTTCTGATAGGACATTATCGACTCGTTCAGTAATCAAAAAACCCATCAAAAAATTTATCACGACTTTGCGTCGATTAGTTCTTAAAGAATACTTACACCTAGAACAACAATTTAGTGCGAATTTAGTGCGTTACCTAAATCACATAAGCACTTACATCGATGGACGCAATCTACACCTGGTACGAAAAATTGATAGCGACATTCGGCGCACCAATGAACGCTTAGAGCGAATCCACGACGAACATTGCGCGAGTATTAGAACAGCTGAACGAAATACTTTCGATGCGTTGAATCATGCCGTTAACGACCTTAACGTTTACATAACCAAGCTTCAAGCATCTAGTGCCGAGCACGGCTCAAAAATCGACACTCTTGACTCTGTCACTAAAGGCTTAGAGAGGATTTCTACTCAAGTAAGTGCGAGACTTTCAAACCCGCAGACACCATCGGAAACACAATCAAAAACATCTTCTTACGTAAGCGCGGCTTCTAACTCCACAGACCTAGCTGAAGCAGCGATCGACTACTCTTACTTGCTTCTTGAGAATCGCTTTCGCGGAAGTGAAGAAGAAATATCAAAACGCCTGAGCATTTACCCACCAATATTCAAAGACCTACAAAAACCCATCCTGGAAATTGGCTCAGGCCGCGGAGAACTTCAAACGTTATTTAAATCTAACAACGTACAAAGCTACGGAGTTGAACTTGACGGCGCTATGGTTGAGCGCTGCAAAGAACAAGATTTAAACGTTTCACTAGAAAACGGCCTTGAGCACCTAGCGACTCTTCCAAACTCAACACTTAGTGGAGTAATAGCTATTCAGGTAATCGAGCACCTAACACAGAAGCAACTAAAAACCCTACTCGAGTTGTGTAAAGAGAAAATAGAAAAAGGTGGGAAAATTGTATTTGAGACAATAAATTCTGACTCTATGATTGCTCTTACTAGGCACTACTTTAGAGACCCTACTCATGTTTGGCCACTACACCCAGACACTATGAGTTTTTTGATGGAAATTGCGGGATTCAAGGTCACAGAAGTGCGACGAATCTCTCCTTTTCCAGCACAGGCTCAATTTCAAAAAATCCCTATCGAGGATTACATGACTCCAAAGTGGGTGCAAACTGTCTCTCTTTTGAATCAGAATTTTCAACTACTCAACAACCTTCTTTTTGGTCACCAGGACTACTGTATTATAGCTGAAGTGGAGTAGCGCATTCCCGTGTCACATATTGCTTTACTCGGTGTCAATATTCCATCAACCAGCGGTGGCGCGGAATTACTATCCAAAGTGCTTGCAAGCGAGCTAACCGCACGTGGGCACGAAGTTACTCTAACTGAATTTCCACTCTCCTTTAGCCCCAAAGAAAACCTACTTAACCACGCTGCAATGTGGCGAGCCCTTTCAATAAACGAGCTCTACGACAAAGATGTGGATTTAGTTATAGCTACAAAATTTCCTACATATTTTGCGCGTCATACACGAAAAAGCATATGGCTTGTTCATCAGCATCGACAAATCTACGATCTTTTTGGAACTACCTATAGCGACTTTTCAGACGATCCTCGCGACGAAGCCATGCGCAAAATGCTTAACTGTGGAGACACCATAGTCATTCAAGAAGCAGATTATATTTCGGCTATATCAAACACCGTGGCAAATCGTCTTTTGCACTACAATGACGTAAATGCCGAGGTGCTTTACCCCCCGCTACCTCTTCGAGATAGATATCATTGCAAGGCTCCAGAGGACTATATACTTTCAGTTGGACGTCTTTGTAGCATCAAACGCGTGGACCTAATGATACGAGCTTTATCTGTGGCACACAGTTTTTTGAAATTAAAAGTTGTAGGTATTGCAGAAGAACCCGGCATCATGGAACACTACCACTATGAGATAGACAAACTGGGGCTTAACGAAAGGGTTGAATTTCTTGGACGAGTAAGCGACGAAGAACTTCTAGACCTCTACGCCCATTCTTTTGCAGTTTACTATGCACCTTACGACGAAGACTACGGATTTGTAACACTTGAAGCTTTTGCTTCTAGTAAGCCCGTTATAACAGCGAATGACAGCGGTGGCACTCTCGAATTTGTCAGACATGAACACAATGGCCTCATCCTACCACCAAACCCCGATTCGATAGGGCACAGTATCAACTCACTGCTTGCGAATAAACAATCTGCAAGCAATATGGGTAAACGGGCTTACGAATTTATCACAAAATCTGGCCTAATGGGTTCTTCCTGGGACAATGTAATCAATTCGTTACTTTCTCCATTAGACATCAATCAGAATAAGGTCAAAGCATGTCACTAAAACAACGCATAGCATGGTTTTCTCCATTAAATATTGATGCTTCATTACCTACGAGCAGTGTATCAGCCTATACCAGCGATGAACTATTGCCACTATTAAAAGATGAGTTCGAAATTGATCTTTACTCCGATTCATTTGAGACATATCGCGATTATCCAACATTTCATTACCTGACAGCATTTAAACATCACCAGCGTAAACCATACGATGCGTTTTTTTATCAAATAGAAGACCACGAGTTATCTGATTTTACTCGATTCTTCGCCGGTGTAGTCCCGGGGGTAACATGGTTTCACGATGTTTTTTATTTAAGAGACCTACCTACACCTCTTCGCAATAGCCCGTGGAGAGAAGTTCTCGATAAATTCCACTTCCCGGAAAAAGAGTGGCCAGATAGGGATGGAATTTTTCCACGGAGTTTGCCATTTGCTATCAGAGAATGCAGCCAAAGTTTTATTAAGATTTTTTCCTGCGAGCGCAATTTCTGCGAATACAGAGCCCAGAATCCTTCTACCACCCTTAAGGGAAAAAACTCTGGGGATTCACAGGATGCATTCTTCCTCCCCTTCCCCGTAGATATCTCACTAAAGAAGAAACACAAAGAAACACAAACCCCAATTGTAGGTTTTTGCGGCTCTGCGCTTCTAGATCACCGTGCACATAAGTTATTATCTGCTCTTTCACAGCTCGATAGTGAGTTTGAACTTTTGTGGTTACTAGACGAAAACGAACTTCCTCAAGCCACAACACTAGTAGAGGAATTTAACGTCAAGAATGTCGTATTTGAGACACCGCGATCCCCTTCTCATTGGAAACAATTGGTCTCTCGTTTAAAAGTAGCTGTTCACACCTTGTTCTCTGTTTATAGCCACCCGGAACCTTACTTAAGCATAAGTTTAATGGCTGGTATTCCTTCTATCGTCACGAACTTCGCAACAACTGAGTTTCTCCCCGACAACATAGTTTTCAAAGTTCAAGCTGGACATTCTGAAGCTCAGCAAATTCATCAACTCCTTAGCTTAATATTGAACACGCAAGAGACAACTTCGATAGGGACGACTCCAAACTCATACACTCAGGAGTATTCTGATAGCCGTTCAGTGGCTAAAGAGCTCTCAACGATTTTTAAACTCACAAGCCCTTTGTTAAGTGAATTAAATGCTCGGTGGAGCAACTTCGAAGCAAACGCAGAATCATCACTTATTAGCGAATGCGCTGAACTATTTCCGCAACTTATAGACAATCCGATTCTTCGCGCTAGCTGCAATAAGACACAACCCAAACGTGACTTAAAATGGAATGATGTTTGTGCTCCGATTTTCCGTGAGTTAGGTTGGGAGAAATAACGCAAAGTTTTTAAAACCCCTTACCCACATCTTCCGCTCTTGCCACCTCAGCGTTAAGTGCTAAAAGATTGGTTTGAAGTAAACCGTAAGCCGTAAGCCCCCCCATAGGCGTGAAGTTAAAAATGAAAAAAAGTTGCGCGGGTCTTTTTTTTATGCGAGAATACCGACAGCTGAGCATGGCTGTCGGTATCGAAGGAGTGAAGGAAAATGGTAAAAATCGCGCAATTAGAGAAGAAACTCGAGAAGCTGCAAAAAAAGATTGCTAGCATGGGAGAAATGCACCCTGGTTCAGTAAGCCAGCAGTACAATATCTGCGGCACACCTGGGTGCCAATGTAAGGACAAGAAGAATCCCGTAAAACATGGTCCATATTCCAACCTTAGTTTCTCGTTTAAGGGGAGAAGCAAAACCAAGTTTATTCGCAAAGAATTGGTGGGAGATTTCAAGCGCTACACAGCAAACTATAAAAAGTTTCGCAGCTATATTGAACAACTAATCGAGTGTAACATTGAGTTAATTGAATTAAGGAGCAAGAAAAAGTGAACTGTTTAGTAAATCGAGTCAGCGAAGTGTTTAGTAGTGTTTTCTCAAAGCGTTCAGTAAACGCGACAGCTCGTAGAGAAAACTTTACTCAACGCATACCAAAGAAGCTTAACGGCTATGACTTTCTTGTCGCCTTAACATTAGGGCGTTTTAAAAAATGAGGATAATAGTCTTTCTACAATAATCCAATCGGCCAATCTCGACATATCCCCATCAGGGCTCAATCAACGTTTCAATGAAGAAGCTGTATCGTTTCTAAAAGCGGAACTTGAAAAGACAATCATAAAAACAATTTCTGTCAGTGAACAACTTAAAACCAAACTAATATCTTGATCCCGCACGAGAACAAACAGAAACGACAGATTAAAAAAAGTGACCTCCGCAGATTTCACAAACCAAACCCCTGCTCGCCGCAGAAACCTCGTTTTACGATGAATACTTTGGTAAAGTATGGTACTGCCACGGTAAAATGCTGTTTTA
>JAVJHY011089592.1:0-65391 GCA_035593235.1 Phascolosoma agassizii | reverse complement strand
AGCAACGCGAAAAAGATGGTGGATGAACGTCGCGCGCGAGCGCCCGCGTCCGTGTGGCCTACGGTCCGTGTGTTTATCATTTTGTACTTCCCTAATTGTTTAATACTGCCTGAGCGGTCGTGTAGTTAGCGCCGACTCTTGAATGCAGTATAGGTGTGGCTCCCGGCTGTTGGATATAGCGGTCGCGGGTAAAAGTTAAAAACTGTGGCTTGGCTCTCAATACTTCGGTGGTCGTGCCGTCGGGTTGGGGCTTATAGAGAGAGGGTTTCGGCAAGCGAATTGCCGCGGTACGATGCTATTTTTATTGGCCGAATCGGCCAAAACTAGAGGAGTACACTAATGAACGACGACAAAGCCGCGAAGGGCAAAGCAGTAATGGAGCGCCTGTTTGGAGCGAGTACCGGTGAGCTACCGTTCCCGCCGCGATTTAAGGCATTCACAATGGAACACTTGTTCGGTGACGTGTGGCAGGGCGAGGCTTTGGCACTAGAGGAACGCTCACTCCTAACCTGTGCAGTGCTTACCGCGCTCGCACGGGAGCCAGAGCAAAAGGTTCATTTTACCGGGGCAAAAAACCTAGGCATACCACGCGAAAAACTCGAAGAAATGATTGCCCACGTCGCACATTATGCGGGCTGGCCCGCTGCCGTTGGCGCGGTTCGCAGCCTCAATGAGGTGTGGCCAGAAGATAGCTAGTCGTGTAAATAGGGATTCATTTCGGAACGGGATCTTGCGCGAAGTAGGTCGGTGGACGTCCCCTCCGACGGGCAGTCAGACGGATGAGGGTTTATCGCCCATCACGGGTGATTATGATCTTCAGCAAAACTGGGAGGAGCAGCGACGATGACAGAGCCCGGACAGCTCACCGCGACGGACCTAAAACGCGAAGCGCGCGTACTAGAAAAAGGCAATATATTTAGCGATTTTACGATCGGTCATGTATTTAACCACCACTGGGGCCGCACCCTAACGCAAGCTGAAAACGCTCTGTATTCGACCTTAACCTTGCATTACAACCCGCATTACTTCAATGCTGAACACGCTAAAGCGCACGGCCACACAGATACCCTACTAAACCCATTACTCATTTTTAACACGGTTTTCGGCCTCAGCGTTGAGGACCTAAGCGAAGCCGGCATGGGGCCGTTTTTGGGCGTCGATTCACTTACTTATCACCGTCCGGTATTAGCCGGCGAAACCTTAAATGCCCGTTCGACGGTGATCGCGAAACGCGACACTAAAAGCCGACCGGATTTCGGCATTGTTACTTGGCATACGGAAGGATTCCAAAGGGACGGTGAGCGGGTGATCGATTTCCAACGCTCAAATTTAATTAGGCGCAGTCGATGAGTAATTCGGAAAACCGTTTTATGACGGAGGAACGGGTGATGATTCGCGATGTCGCGCGTGAGTTCACCATCAACGAAGTGTTACCGGTCGCGAATGAGCTCGATCCAATCCAAGGGGAAATCCCACAAAGTTTGCGCAATAAACTCGCAGAAATGGGTTACTTTGGCATTCGTCTGCCCGAAGAGTATGGCGGTAGCGGACTCGGTTGCTTCGAATATTGCCTCATTGCCGAGCAGCTTGCGCGCGGTTGGATGAGCGTGGCGAGCCTTATCGCTCGTGGCAATGGCACCTTAATGAATGACCTACTCACCGATGCGCAACGCCAAGACATTCTGCCGCGTGTTGCCAGTGGTGAATATCTTGCTGCAATGTCGTTATCGGAACCGGATACCGGCAGCGATCTTGCGTCAATTTCATGCCGCGCTGTTCGAGAGGGTGATGAGTGGGTGATTAACGGCAGTAAATATTGGTGTACGTTCGCCGACGGTGCCGACTATATCGTGCTGTTCGCGCGTACCTCTCCATCGCCGGACGATAAGCGCCGCCATGTCGGGATTAGTACATTCATCATCGATAAAGAACGCGGTACTTTGCCGGCCGGCATCCACGGCACGCCGATCCCGAAAATCGGATACTTTGGGTGGAACACCTTTGAGCTGGCGTTTGACGACTTCCGCTTGCCGATAAATGCGCAAATTGGCGAAGAAGGTAAAGCATTCTACGCCTTGGCGAAGGGGCTAGATGAAGCGCGCGCGCACACAGCTGCGCGATCGATCGGTCTTGCCCAAGGTGCGCTAGAAGATGCAACTGCATACGCGCAAGATCGTATGCAGTTCGGTCACCCCATTTCGGAATTCCAAGCCATTCGCTTCAAACTCGCGCACATGGCGAGCGAGATCGAAGCGGGACGGCAGCTACTCCATTTTGTGTGCGATCGAATCGATCAAGGCGAACGCTGCGACAAAGAAGCGGCGATGGTGAAATATTTTGCGAGCGAGATGTCGGAAAGGGTTACTAGCGAGGCGCTGCAAATATTTGGTGGCGCGGGTTATACGAAATTGCACGCAGTAGAGCGCTATTGGCGCGACGCTCGGCTAACGAAAATATTCGAAGGCACTTCAGAGATCCAGCTGCGAATTATTTCGGATAACTTGCTAGGAAAGCCGGGTCGGTAGTCCATGGAAACGAGGTAAGGAAAAACTTTGATGAGCGCGAAACAACCGATCAGGTTTTGATCACTAACTTAGTGATGAATACGGCCTCCGCGCATTTCGATGAAGAAATCATGCGCGAGCACATGTTTAAGCAAAGAGTCGCTTTCGGCGGGGTGACGATTTCAATGATTCTTGGCCTCGCGGCGCAGGACACTGCAGAAAACGCGCTTGAAGAGCTCTCGTTGGACAATATCCGTTTGAGCAATCCTGTCGTTCACAACGATACCTTGTACGCCTACAGTAAAGTAACCGCAAAAGATGATAGCGACCGCGAGAACGCCGGCGTTGTTGAATTTCATCATTGGGGTGTCAATCAAAAGGAGCAGATAGTATTCGAGGGCGATCGACGTGTGCTGATTAAGCGGCATGGTTGATGGTGTGAGCCAGGGATCGCTCAGCGACTTAACAGTGCTCGATTTAACTCAGGTACTGGCTGGCCCGTTTTGTACCATGATGTTGGCCGATCATGGGGCAAATGTGATCAAAATCGAAGCGCCTGAAGGCGATCTCTCACGCAGCATCGGGCCATTCTTTCCAGAAGATATTGACCGCGAGTATGGCGGTTATTTCCAAAGCGTAAATCGCAATAAGCGCAGCATTGTGCTTAATCTGAAGGACGTGGCAGACCGCCGAGTATTTACGACGATGGCCGCGGAAGCTGATGTCGTGATCGAGAATTTTCGGTTGGGCGTGATGGAAAAATTTGATCTCTCCTATGAAACATTACGCGCGATTAATCCGAGCTTGGTGTACGCAGCTATTCGCGGCTTTGGCGATCCGCGCACGGGCGCTAGTCCGTTAGCCGAATGGCCCGCCTTTGATATCGTCGCTCAGGCGATGAGTGGTTTTATGGCGGTAACCGGTAGCCACGAACCGATGAAGTCCGGCCCTGGGATCGGTGACATTGTGCCCGGCATGTTAGCGGCGTTTGGGATCTTAGCGGCTGTGCGCCACGCGGAGAAAACCGGGCAAGGTCAATTTCTCGATGTGCCAATGTACGATGCCATGCTGGCTTTGTGTGAGCGGATTGTTTACCAACACGCTTACACCGGGCGAGTTCCGGGCCGGGACGGCAATCGCCACCCTTTGGTAGCCCCGTTTGCGGTTTACAAGGCGAGCGACGGTTACGTCGCGATCGCGTGTCCAACCGACGCCCAGTGGCAACTATTGTTGCAGTTGATCGAACGTCACGATCTAGTTGGGGATCGGCGTTATGCGGGCCCTGGCGATCGCATTCTGCATGTCGACGCAATTGACGCTCTGATTAGCGCGTGGACCGAGCAGCGCTCGAAGCGCGATATCGGAGAAGTGCTGGGTGGACAAGTGCCATTTGGTCCGGTCAATGATGCGGCGGACATTTTTGCAGACCCACACATTCAAGCCCAAGGCATGTTGGTCGACGTAAAACTTGATGGCATCGAGCCACAAGCGACCTTAGCTAACACACCAATCCGGTTGCAGAACACGCCAGGCGGAGTAAAAAGAAGAGCGCCACGCTTGGGTGAGCACACCGCTGAAGTACTCGCGGAATTCGGAATTAATTAACCACGTCATAGTTAACGAGAGGTCTTCTCCGATGAAAGATCACGATCGGCCCGTTCGAGTTCGTCGTTGCGAACTCGCAGTTCCTGGTAGCAACGAAAAGATGATGGCGAAAGCAGCCGAGATGGACGTCGATTATGTTTTCCTAGATTTGGAAGACGCTGTAGCGCCAGCGGAGAAAGTCGCCGCACGTCAGAAAATAGTCAAGGCACTAAACGAGAACGATTGGGGCCGCACGGTGCGCAGCGTGCGCATCAACGATTTGGAAACACATCTCGCGTTCGAGGACATTATCGAAGTCGTCGAAGGTGCGCGCGAGAACCTCGACGTTATTATTATCCCGAAAGTTCGCAGTGCTTTTGACGTGCAATGGGTGGCTTTGTTGCTCGACCAAATCGAAACCAAAATCGACATGCAGAAATCAATCGGCCTTGAGGTGTTGATCGAAGAAGTCGAGGCGATGGTAAATGTCGAGGAAATCGCAGCAGCGCATGTGCGTTTGGAGGCGCTAATTTTCGGGGTTGGTGATTATTCCGCCGCACAAGGTATCGATTTCGCCGCACTGGGTAGCGGCTATACGTACCCGGAAGATGTGTGGCATTACGGCCGCAATAAAATAACGATTGCCGCGCGTATGAACGGTATCGATGCGATTGACGGCCCGTTCCCCAACTTCAAAGATTCGGCCGGCTATACGCGTGAGTGTGAACGCGGAAAGTTCTTAGGCGCGGTTGGTAAATGGGCGATCCATCCCTCACAAGTAGAGCTCGCTCAGGCCGCGTTTACCCCCGATCCGAAAATTGTCGCGCATGCTCGGAAATTGAAAGCCGCCTACCTTGAGGCGGTTGCTGATGGACGCGGTGCGGCGCAAGTGGATGGGACCTTGGTAGATGCGGCCTCGCTGCGGGTGTTTCAAAATGTACTCAACATGGCCGACCGCATTGGTATGTGATCTTAGCCCAGCGATAAGTGGGGGAAATAGAAATGAAATTAGGTGTTTTCAGCTTCAATACAGAATATACAATCCGCGCCGATGAGCTCGGCATCGCGTGCGAGGAACGGGGATTTGAGTCGGTTTGGTTTCCTGAGCATACCCATATCCCGGCGAGTCGCGAAACACCATGGCCTGCCGGTGACGAGCTACCAAAGGAATATGTGCACATGTCAGATCCGTTCGTCAGCTGTACCGCGGCGGCGGTGGTGACGAAGACGTTGAAAGTAGGCACCGGGATCAGCCTTGTCATAGAGCACGATCCAATCGCGCTGGCCAAGACCGTTGCAACCGTGGATCGCTTATCGAACGGCCGTTTCTTGTTTGGCGTTGGCGCGGGTTGGAACCGCGAGGAAATGGAAAATCACGGAACGCCGTACGAGAAGCGCTGGAAAGTGTTGGAGGAGCGAGTGAAAGCGATGAAGGAATTGTGGACCACCGACGAGTCCACGTTTCACGGCGAGTTTGTCAATTTCGATCGCATTTGGTCATATCCTAAACCCGTACAAAAACCGCATCCGCCGGTAATTCTTGGCACCTTTGGTTCGAAATGGGGTCGCCAACGGGTGGCGTCGTTTGGTGACGGGTGGATACCTATCGACGTTTTCCACGGCGACTTAAGCGCTGACATCGCAGATTTACGCGCCCGATTAGTCGCCGAAGGCCGTGATCCTGACGACGTATCGATTTCCATGTTTGACGTTTTTGAAACTTCCGCCGAGGATCTGAAACGCTTCGCCGACATGGGGTGTATAGAACGGGCTATCCCCCGATGCCCCACTGAGGATCGCGACACGGTGCTACGCTGGCTCGACAAATATGCAGAAATCGGACGTCAGATCGGCGCGATCTAGGTGTATCATTCGTGCTATCAACGACCTAAAACAATTTAAATAGGAGAAAATTCCATGCCCGAAGCCTATATTATCGACGCCATGCGTAGCCCCACCGGTAGACGCAAAGGCAGTTTGGCCGATGTTCACGCGGCCGATCTCGGGGCGCATGCGATTCGTGCGCTAGTGAATCGTAACGACATTCCGGACGCAGAATACGATGACGTGATCTTCGGTGCGATCGACACCTTAGGCCCCTTGGCGGGTGACGTCGCGCGAACGTGCTGGCTAACCGCTGGTTTTGACGAAGGTGTACCGGGGGTAACTATCGACCGCCAATGCGGGTCCTCACAGCAGTCCGTTCATTTCGCGGCCCAAGCCGTCATGTCCGGTGTTAACGATGTGGTGATTGCCGGCGGCTTGCAAACGATGTCTAAGATCCCGATTGGATCCGCCAGCGCTGCCGGCGGCGCGTTCGGATTCGACGATCCCTTTACCGGTTCCGCCGATTGGGTAGCTCGCTATGGCGAAGATCCGCCGACCCAGTTCAAAGGTGCGCAAATGATGGCGGATAAATGGGATATGTCGCGTGAAGATCTTGAAGTCTACTCGTTAGAATCGCACCGCCGCGCACTACACGCGATTAAAGAAGGCCGATTTGATAAAGAGATCGTACCTTATAACGGTTTATCGATGGATGAGACACCACGCGAAACCTCGCTCGAAAAAATGGCCGAATTGGATCCCATATTCGGCTTGAAAAAAATCACTGCGGCGGTCGCAAGCCAAACCTGCGATGGTTCCTCGGCGATGCTGATAGCTTCTGAAGAAGCCGTGAAGCGTTACGATCTCAAACCAAGAGCGCGGATACATCATATGAGCGTACGCGCCGAAGATCCCATGATAATGCTAACCGCGCCGATTTCCACAACACAGCGGGCGTTGGAAAAAACGGGCATGAAACTGGAGGACATCGATCTAATCGAGGTTAACGAAGCGTTCGCGCCGGTACCGATGGCTTGGTTGAAGGAAATCGGATATCCGCACGAAAAACTAAATGTAAACGGCGGTGCGATCGCGCTCGGCCATCCCATTGGTGCGACCGGCACTAAGCTGATGACGACGCTATTACACGAATTGGAACGTACTGGCGGACGTTATGGTTTACAGACAATGTGCGAAGGTGGTGGGCAAGCTAATGTGACGATCATCGAACGCCTCTAGCGCGATACTTATTGAGGATCCGATATGGATGCCCTAGTTGAAGCCAGTTGGCTTATCGAACATCTCCGTGATCCAGATCTGCGGATCCTAGATTGCACGGTCGCCTTCGAACTTGGCGAAGGCGGCGTGCTGTCGTTTTACTCTGGTGCGGCTGAATGGCAGGCGGCGCATGTGCCGGGTAGTGTCTTCGCCGACATTTTGAATGACTTGTCGGATACGAGCTCACCATATCAATTCACGCTACCAAGTGAAGACGCATTCGCCGAAGCAATGGAAGCGCTCGGCGTGGGCGATGGTAATCGAGTTATCCTATATGACTCGACATACAGCATGTGGGCGACCCGCGTGTGGTGGATGTTGCACGCCTTCGGTTTTGAGAATGCGGCTGTGCTGAACGGCGGCTTTACTGCTTGGCAGGCGGCTGACGGTCCGGTCACGGACGCACCGACGGAAACGCAGCCGGCGTATTTTAACGCAAGGTTATCCGACGGCTGGTTTGTCGACAAAGAAGACGTGCGTGGCGTGCTCGACGACGGTGCCGGCACCTGCATTATCGATGCGCTAATGCCCGAAATGTATAGCGGCGAGCAAAAACCCTACGCGCGTGCTGGGCATCTACCGGGGGCAATTAACGTACCGGCGGTTGGCGTTGTCGATCCCGAAACGCGATTGTTCCTCGACGACGCTCGATTACGCGAGCTCTTCGCCGCACCGTTGCAAAACCCAGCGCAATCCGTGATTACGTATTGCGGTGGTGGGATTGCGGCAACAGCAGATGCCTTTTTGCTGCGCCGACTCGGTAAAGAAAACGTCGCGGTATACGACGGTTCGATGGCACAGTGGAGCGCGGACGAAAACATGCCGTTAGTCGTCGGCGCAAACCCAGGATAATTTCCCACCAAGGTAGCCCGAGTGGCGTCGCGAGAATAATTAGGAATTTGAAATGATCGTAGAACAAATTTGGACCGGTAACGCGTACCGAAATTTCAACTATTTAATTGTTTGCCCTGATTCCGGCGAAGCCATGGCGGTTGACCCACTTGACCATGAAAAATGCTTGGCCGCTGCAAAGCGCAATAGTTGGCAAATAACGCATGTGTTAAACACTCACGAACATTTTGATCACACCGGCGGCAACGCGGCAGTGATTGCGGCGACCGGTGCGAAACTACTTGCCCATGCGAATGCTAAGGATGCGATCCCGGACATGGATCGTGGCTTAAACGCCGGCGACACGATCAAAATTGGTAAGTCGGTGGAGCTCGAAGCCTTAGATACGCCCGGACATACGATGAGCCACGTGTGTTTGCTTTCTCATACCGATATTCCCGCGCTATTTTCTGGTGATACATTGTTTAATGCCGGGGCGGGTAATTGTCATCACGGTGGGCATCCGGCAGAACTGTACGACACCTTCGAACGGCAGTTAGCCACCTTGCCAGATGCAACGTCGATTTATCCGGGTCACGATTACATGGCAAACAACCTGGAGTTCACGCTCGATCGCGAACCCGACAACGAAGCCGCGAAACGCCTGCTGGGTGATGTTGCGGATCAGGATCTCGATGCAGCGTTGGTTTCAACATTAGCGATGGAAAAAGAGATCAATACGTTTTTTCGCCTCACTAGCCCGAGCGTAATTGCGCGATTGCGCGATGCATTTTCAGATCTGCCCGACAATCCCGATCCAAAAACCGTGTTTCTAAAACTTCGCGAATTGCGTAATAGCTGGTAGGCGTTAGCGCGCCGCACGTTAACTAGATCGGTGGGTACTTCTATGTGTCGCCGATCGCCAACACAATTTATGTAAGTTCCCGCGATCGCGGGAATTACAGTTGTCGCGCGTTCGGCAATTTCGGGCCTAGTTAACATTTCGTGACATTTCGCTTCAACCTCTCTTGTTGTCATCGACTGCTTTGTTTAGCGTGGTCCCCGCAGCACAAATAAAAACGACTAAATCAGCACAAAGTAGCTGAATCTCGGGCAGATGGGGTACTTAAAATGTCAACACGGATTGTGGTTCTTTTTAGCTTGTGGATTTTTCTAACGTCTACCCATGCGATGGACTCGTTCACCACGCCGATCGGCGCGGGGGATCTCAAACTCCGCCTCGAGACGTTTGCGACGATTCCCGACTCGAACGCTAATTCTCCTGCACGTTTAAGCTTACTCACACGCGACCCGACGGGTCGCTTGTTTGTTAACGATCAGCGTGGCGTATTGCATCGAATCCCTGACGGCGGCGGAACGGCTGAGGCATACCTCGACTTGCGTAATTTCTCGACAAACCCAGTCTTGAGTACGGCCGAAGCCGGTTTTCAGAGTTTTGCTTTCCATCCAGATTTTGCGCAGCAAGGGGCGGCGGGTTTTGGTCGTTTCTACACCATTCATAGTACGACTAATACGTTACCGACCGCGGATTTCGATCCGGGTGGAAATAGTGCTTTTCACTCCGTCCTATTGGAATGGCGTACCGATAGTCCGGCCGCGAACACATTCGCCGCGCCGACCAATGGTTCAGCATTTCGAGAGGTCATGCGCTTTGATCAACCGTTTGGTAATCACAATGCTGGGCTTATTGCGTTCAATCCAACGGTTGGCGAGACGGCAAGCGATTATGGCAATCTCTACGTTGCGATTGGTGATGGTGGTTCAGGTGGCGATCCGCAGGACAACGGACAGACTTTAAGTAACCCTTACGGCTCGATATTACGAATTGACCCGCTTGGAACAAACAGTACGAACGGTGAATATGGGATTGTTGCCGACAACGTATTCGCACAGGACGACGCCTCGGCGAATACCTTAGCTGAGGTGTACGCTGGTGGCTTGCGCAATCCACAGCGATTTGGCTGGGATGCGGCGACTGGTGAGTTTTATATTGCGGACATCGGGCAGGGTTCGGTGGAAGAAATTAATCTGGCGGTTAACGGCGGTAATTTCGGCTGGAATGAACGTGAAGGCAGTTTTCCGTTTAGCGGGCAATCCACGCTTGGGTTAATTGACCCCGTCGCCGAATACGACCACACGAACGTGGTTAGCGATCCGCCGACAAACATCGGCAACCGCGCGGTGACCGTCGGCGAAGTGGCGCGCGAAACGGGAATCGATGGCGTAGACGGGTTGCTTCTTTTAGGCGATTTTCCTACCGGGTTAATATTTACCTTGGACGTCGATTCGGATCCGCTGGACGGTGGACAGGACGGTCTGTTGGAACTGGGCTTGGTCGACGAGCAGTTAGGTGAGGTTCGATTTCTCGATGTGATCAATGCGGCGCGCGCTGCGCGGGGATTGAGCGCCGTGTCGCGTGCAGATTTGCGATTTGGATTTAATACCCCGGGCGAGATATTCATACTCAACAAACACGATGGAGTGGTGCGTCGCTTAGCTGCTGTGCCATTACCGGCGCCGCTCGCGTTGGTGATCGTACCGCTAGTTGCGCTCAGTCGAAAAAGACGACGATTAAGGTAGTGGATTTTGTGGGGCGCCGCCGGCGCGACTAGGTGTCGTCGTTGGCGCGTGCTAAATCCTTGGCTAGGTGTTTGCCGCCAAGGTAATAGTGAAAGGCAACCCATAACCCAATCGAACCAAAGATCATCAAGCTCCAACGAAGCGAGTCCGCGCCGAAGCGCGGCGCTAATAAATCGCTTAATAATCCGACTGCCCAGGGTCCTGCACCCAGTCCAATGATGTTAATAACAAACAACAGGATTGCGGAGGCAACGCCGCGCATACGCAATTTCACGAGACTTTGAGTTTGCGCGAATGTCGTCGCTTGCCACACATTTGACAACAAAATAGGAATAGAAAAAATAACTAACGCCCAGTACGGGTTGGACAATAAGTATGACGCCGCGCCAAATGGGATTGAAACGATCGAACACACCGACACTGTCCACAAATACCATCTCGGATCGCGTGCGCCAAACTTATCCGCTAAATAACCGCCGAGGAAAATACCGATCCCACCGGGAATACCAATAATTATCCCCAACCATAAGCCGATTTCCGCCGTGCCCATGCCATGGCTACGGATCAGAAACGACGGGAACCAGCTCACCACACCGTAGCCGACGAAAGCGGCGAGAGCGCCACCGAAAGCGATGTGGACGAAAGCCGGACGCCTGAGCAAAAACCGGAGCGTTTCTAGAAAGCCGGGTGGCGTATCCTCTGCGGTGCGATTTTCAGACAGTCCGCGAGGTGGTTCGCGTACCGTGAACCGTACGATTAGCGCAAGCAATAGACCGGGGATACCGACGACAAAAAAAGCCCGACGCCAGCCGAACATTTCGTTGATCCAGCCGCCGGCAAACAAGCCAAACATAATCCCGAAGGGGATCCCGAGCGAATATATACCGAGTACGGTAGCCCGTTCGGCGGGTGGATAGTAATCCGAAATTAGCGAATGCGCCGGCGGGCTACAGCCAGCCTCGCCGATGCCAACGCCAACTCGCGCAAGGGCGAGATGTAGAAAATTCTGCGCCATGCCAGACAAGGCAGTCATGACGCTCCATATCGCGAGCGCTAGGCTAATGAGATTGCGCCGATTTCCGCGGTCTGCCCACATGGCTATTGGGATCCCCATCACCGCATAGAAAGAAGCAAAGGCAAAACCGGCGAGAAAACCGAGCGCTTGATCAGAGAGATTCAGATCGAGTTTTATCGACTCCATCAGTATCGACAAAATTTGTCGGTCGATGAAGTTAAACGTATAAACAACCACAAGCACGCCAAGCGCGTAGCGACGTACCGCCTTATAGGCGCCAGGATCGTTCAATGTCGCGTTATCGTTCACTATGAATTGAGCCCGGCATGGCGCAGTGATGTTCCTCTAGGCTTTATCAACCGAACGCCTTGCGCACCAGTTCGGTATCCAGATATTCGGTTATCGAGATAATTTTTCCATTCTTGAATTTGTAAACCCAGCAGTAGGTATTGTTGTAGTCGACCCCAGATTTGGTACGCGCTTCACCCGTACCCTGGAGCGCGACAAAGTCTCCGTCGGCAATAAAATTTAATGGTGTGATATGTATGTGGCCATCAATCGCCTCGCTAAACGGCCCCAGAAAATTCTCGACAACGTCTTGTTTACCTTTATACGTTCGAGAAATACTCGTCGTGCCTGAAAGCGTCCATTGAATATCATCGTCCAATGCGTCGAGTAACGCGTCACCGTTGCCGTTTGCCAATTCAGCGAACATATTTTTTAACATGGCTTTGTGTTCTTGAGCACCCATTGCTAATCTCCTGGTGGTTGGGTTATTGAGATCCGGTCGGGGCGTTGGGTGTAAAGCACCAATGTTAGCCCGAAGAAAATCTCTTGATGACAAGTAATGCGGCAGATTGAACGTGTCCGGCAACGCAGCCCTCTGCTTCGTTTAGCGCTTGATCAATACAGCTAATTCATACAGATAAGAATAAGTTAACGATGATAGCCGACTCTTGTCCGCAGAAGCACCTCGCAATGGCTGTTTCGTATGCTGCGACGCGACAATTGATGTTAGGTTCAGACGGCTGAACTGTGGAATAAAAATGTTCGGCTCGCATATTTGCATTCGCGGTCCGCTACACTTTGGCGCGATTTCATAGACCGAGAACGAAATGGTAACTAGTCCCGTCCAAGCATTTCCACCAGAATCGATCATTGGGTACCACGCGCACGTGTACTACGTTAGCGATATTGAGCGGGCTATCGCCGCGACTATTCGAGAAGCGGCCCAATCAAACTTCGATGTCGACATGGGTCGTTGGCGCGACGAACCCGTTGGCCCACATCCATTGCCGATGTATCAAATTGCGTTTGCCGGCGATCTGTTCGCGAATTTCGTACCCTGGCTACAATCGGTGCGCGGTCCTTTGTCTATCCTCGTCCACACTCGGACCGGTATTAGCGATTTACTCGACCATTCTGCGGGTGCGATGTGGATCGGTAAGTCGCTAGTGTTGCGCTTAGAGTTCTTCGATCGCGACGGTAAAAGCGCTTAGTTGAAAGCATTGAGCCAGGCACATTTGCATTCATTACATCTTTAAGTTTCGTAGGTTACGTCACTGTTTTCGATTCAGCTTACGTTTAATGTTCGGGCTTATCCTTACGCGATGATCCAAGAGGTCGCGATATTGGTATCCAATTGAAGGAACTTAGTCGGATGAATATTCAAAAACCAAATCTACACAAGATCGCTATCGTCGTTATCTCGCTTTGCCTAGCGGCATGCGCCAACGATCCACATCAACGTACTAAAATCGGTGCGGCCGTTGGAGCCGCGGCGGGCGCGGCAGCCGGGTACGCCATCGACGACGGGGCTAAAGGCGCATTGATCGGCGCAGCCGTGGGCGCCTTAGCAGGCGGCGCCGTCGGCAATTATATGGACAAACAACAGCAAGAGTTTGAACACGAGTTGGCGGCGGAACAAGCGCGTCACGATATTGAAATCGAGCGGTTGCGAGACGACGTGTTAAAGCTTGACCTATCGAGCGAAGTTTCTTTTGATGTGGGCAGCGCAAATCTAAAACCCGCTTTTTATCCAACACTAGAGAAGCTGTCGGGTTTAATCGCAAAATACGACCGTACCGTCGTGCATGTGGTTGGACACACGGATAGTACGGGCACGGCCGAGTTTAATCAGGCCCTATCTGAGCGTCGCGCGCAAACAGTAGTAAGCTATTTCCACAGCACTGGTGTGCCGCCAGCTCGCACCTCAAGCGGTGGCCGAGGCGAATACCAGCCGCGTGCGACTAACGACACTGAGGCGGGGCGGCAACTGAACCGACGCGTTGAAATTTATCTCAAACCAATCGTTGAAGGGCAAGAAAGCCAGGCTTATCAGCCGCCGGCGTAGATCGCGCACGGATAATTTGGGGCCGCAATTATCGGCCCCTTTCCCAACATTCAACAATTACGCGATCGCGACGTAGACGGTATTAAGCCCTTTAACGTCTGTAAGTGGGTTTTCGATCACCACTTGGTGGGTGGTCGCGATGCGAAACACTTCATTGAGGCGTTCTAGGAAAACCTCTTCAACCGGATCATTCGACCATAATCCAAAGACGCCGCCGCTCGTTAACGAGTCATGCAAACATTGCAGACCAGGAGTTGTGTAAAACGCCGCGTGATTTGCGTTCAAAAGGTGATTCGGCGAGTGATCGATATCGAGTAATACGGCATCGAATCGATCGGATGTGATGCGATCGCGAATTGGGCTAAAGCCGGCGGCGCAAAGTGAGAAAAAATCACCGTTGTGCAAGGTGCAGCGAGGATCATCGATTAACTTTTCGCTCACTGGTAAGAGCCGCCGTTCGTGCCACTGAATCACCGGCGCTAAGGCATCAATAATCGTTAACGAGCGCACGCGTGGATCGGCTAGCGCTGCGGATCCGGTGTAACCGAGCCCAAGCCCACCGACGATAACATCGAAATCGTTTGCATCTAGCGCGGTTAGACTCAATTCCGCGAGCGCGATCTCGCCTGCGGTAAACAAACTCGACATCAAAAACTCTTCGTTAAGAATTACTTCAAAGACGTCGAGATCGGCGAGCGCGGGAAATCGACGACGCCTTAGGATCAATTCTCCAATAGCGGTGTTTTGATAATCGAGCTCTTCGAGATTGGTGCTCACTTGAGTTAGTCGAGTGCGTCGCGCATGCGCGTGGTAAATGCCGCCGCCTTGTCGAGTTCGCGCATTATGTCTGGGGCATCCGCCGGAATAAGGAAAATGAATCCATCGGCGCCACGCGCCGAAAAATCTTTCACAATACCTTCGTCCAGTGGTGCGCCAAATAAGTAAAACGTCATTTCCGAGAAATCACGACCCTTCGCGGCGCACGCTGCGCGGAGATCGGCGATGGGATCGCCTTCATAGCGCCCGTATATCGGCATCCAGCCGTGCGCATAATCGGCCACCCGCGCCGGCACCTTTTTTGAATTGGAGCCGATATACATTGGTGGACCACCAACCTGCAGCGGCTTCGGATGCGACCATAACGGATCAAAATCGACGAATTTGCCATGAAATTCAGCAGGGTCGTTATTCCACACGGTTTGGATCGCAAGCGCGCGTTCGCGCACGACGTCCCAGCGATGCTTGAAAGAGCTGCCGTGATTTTCGATCGCTTCGCGAATAAACCCACCAGCGATACCGAATATGACGCGGCCATTCGATATCCTATCGAGAGAGGCGATTGCCTTTGCTGTAATAATTGGATCGCGTTCGGTGAGCAGGCATACGCCGGTTCCAAGCTTGATGCGACTGGTCACCGCAGCACATGCCGCTAACGCCGTAATCGAATCGTACATACGTGCAAACGGTTGGACGATCGTCTCGTCCACGCTGTAGGCATTTTTTGTGTGCTGAATTGGGACATGGCTGCCTTCTGCGAAAAACAGCATGTCGAAGCCGCGCTCTTCCACTGCGCGTGCAAGTGTTACTGGTGGCAGACTAAGATCGGTGGGTAGTAAACAGACGCCGAATTGGATCGGAGTTGGTTGTGATGTGGCGTTGTTCATATTGGCATTAAGGGAAATACCGTCGGTTGATAGTAGACACGTCGATTCTGCGACATAGCATCTTGCTCAAACCCGGGTAGCAACGGCGAGGGCGCGACCCGGTACGCGAGCGCGAATCGGTCGGCGTCATAATCGGCGTCGGAGTAACTAAATCGATTTGCAGTTTTCGCAACCGTCTCACTCAGTATTCGCTTCGCGGCGACTTGGATCGAGTTGGCGCAGGCGCGTAGATCTACCATCGGGCCTACGCACCCTCGCAAGCATGCGGCCCGCCGCTGAAGACGCTCGACCGGTGTGTGGATTCGTGTTCCTCGCAGCACCGTTCGTCACGGCGATGCACTTGCGTAGTGCATATCTCGTTCGTTTTTTTAATTGGATAATGAGCACGCAAGTGTTGTATCGCATTTCAGTGATTTCATGTCCCCGTAGATTACCATGTGAGTGACCTACTCGCCGGACAGATGCGCTCAAAACGACAAGATAACCTGTCCACGTGCACTTAGCGGTGTGCCGGGAGTGAGACGCAGCGCATCGGATTGACTGCTTCGAAAATAGTCTTCATCGGTGAAATTTTCGATCCCAAATTCAAAGCGTAGATGATCTGAGTAACGCCACATTGCGAACAGATCGCCGCGAATATAACCCGGAAGTTTTAGTGATAATTCGCTCGGTTCGAGGCTGGCCGGGCGATCGCTAGCGTAGGTAAATGATAAACCCAAGGAAATGTCATTGGGTTTAAGCCACGAACTTTTAATGAGAGCCGTTACGCCCATATTGTGCTTGGCGACGTTTAGCGGCGTTGTACCGTCACTCAGAATCGAAGCTTCTAAGATCTGTGCGTCTACGAAATTATATCGAGCGATCAGCGATAGCCATGGGCTAGGGTCGGCATGCATCTCTAAATCAAATCCGATACTTTCCTGTTCGCCGGTTTGCAACTCGAAACCTGGATCGCCTGGTGCGTCGGTGGTCACATTAGTTTGACGCATCGCGTACACAGAGGTATCAATCGCGATGGGGAAACGCCCAGATTGCCATTTTAATCCCACTTCCAGCCCTTCACTATCCGTGGGCGCGAGCCCGCTGCCGTCGGGCCGCAAACCTTCATTGGGTTCGATCGCTCGCGAGTAACTCGCAAACCAAGACCAAGACATCGACGGTCTATAGACGATCCCAATGCGCGGGCTTAACTCGTCTGAGATACGGCTAAAACGCGAATTCGTCGCGCCATCGCTGCCGGACTGATCGATATGATCGAAACGTAATCCAAACATTACGCGCCAGCGAGCGCCTACGCGGACGAGGTCTTGGACGTAGAGTGCGAACTGTCGGGTTTGTTCAACGGAATCGCGTTCAACGAAGGGTATGGGCGGTTCTGCACCATAAACAGGGGTAATCGGATCAATCGCAAACGGGTCGTCGTCGGCATCGGACGCCGAGAATAAAACGCTCTCATTGGCACCGGTTGCCGAGAACCCGAGTAACAAATGATGCGGCATATCCCATCCGAGTGCGACCCCGGAGGCTTCGGTTTGAAAAATAAGCGCCTCGGATCGTTCGTTCGACCGTGTCGCCGAGCGGTTTAACGAGAAACCGCTTGGGGTTATATCCAATCCATCTGGTTCTCCGAGCGAACCCTTGAACGAGGTTTTTTGTCCGTTAATGGATAACTCTAGTTGCCAGTTAGAATCGAGGGTGACGACGGACGATAACTGAAATGTATAGCCTTCGACCGCGGCAGTCCCGCTGCTTGGCTCACCGAGGAAGCGGTCGTGCGGGATAGGCAGTGCGCCGTTAATGCTAACCACGCCGCTGTCCAAATGGCGTTCGTCATTGATATATTCAAGCGTACCTTCGATACGAAATGCTGGATTAACAACCCAACGAAGCGTCGGGTTTATAAATAACCGATCGTTCTTGACGATATCGCGAAAGGTATCCGATTGTTCACGTCGCGCAATAAATCGGTAGTCCACACCCGCGCTGGGTAATAGCGGCCCCGTGGAATCTAGTTGAGCACTAAACTCATCGTAACTCCCAAAGCCGAGACTTATCTCCGTCGCTGGGGCGGAGCGAGGTTTTTTCGTCACAAAATTGATAGAGCCGCCGGGCTGGCCTGGACCATACAAGGCGCCGTGGGGGCCTTTGAGAATTTCAATGTGCGAAATATTGGCGAGACTACGCAACGGTAATCGTCCGTAAGCGTCATTGATGCCGTTGCGAAATATTGGCGCATCGGCGAACCCGCGCAAAAGTATTTCGTTAAATCCTCCGCCATCCGTCGGCGTCGCCACCGCGGAACTGACGACCTGCAACAATTGCCCTAAGTTTGCAAAACCGGTGCGATCAATTAAATCGGCATCTATGCGCTCGGCGCTGATCGGCAAATCATTAGCAGGCAATTTGATTTTGCTGGCCAACAATTGGGCGGACTGTAGTTGGCGTAGCTCGGTGACCAGAATGTTTGGGATGTCGGCGTTTTCGACTGGGTCGGTGGCTAGGACATTGATCGTTCCACCACACGTTAGGCCAAGGATTGGGATAACTCGGTGGAGCGTGGTCCACCATGAGCGCTTGGGGCCGGTGGGAGCGTGATTAAAGTTCGCCGTTAGCCGGCCGCAATCGTTGCGCATTTCTCACCTGAACGCCGCTCGTTTAACCAGATTTTAACCAAATATTCACCTTGCCGATCCGTGAGCGCAGCTAGTTTGGCGTTCCGCACGAGTTACGGGTCTATCATACGGTATAAACTCGAGTCTCATATAAGCTATGAATATCTTACTAGTCGAAGACGACTTCGATGTGGCGCAGAACATTTGCGAATACTTCGAAGCAGCCGGACACACGGTGGAATGGGCGCCAGACGGTTTGATCGGCCTCGAGCGCGGCACGAGCGAAGTACGCGATGTAATCATTTTAGATATTTCCTTGCCGCGTTTATCAGGTATCGATCTTTGCCGGCGATTTCGCGAGCTTGGTTTTACTCAAGTCCCCATTTTGATGCTCACCGCGCGTAGCGACTTGCCGGATAAGATAAAAGCTTTTCGCTATGGTGCAGACGACTACGTCGTAAAACCGTTTGCCTTGGAAGAGTTGGAAGGGCGCATCGGCGCGCTGATCCGTCGCGCGAACGGGTTTGAATCGTCGTCTGTGCTGCGCGTGGCAGATCTCGAGTTCGATATTGCTACGCACACGGTAAAGCGAGCGGGAGGCGTCGTTCCTATCACCGCAACGGGACGCAAGATTTTGGAAGCGCTGATGCGGAATACGAATCGTGTCATGTCACGTAGAGAAATCGAACACTTAGTATGGGGCGATGATCCGCCACAATCAGATTCCCTTAAGATTCATATCCATGCGTTGCGTGAGCTGATCGATAAACCGTTCGACGAGGCGTTAATCCGAACGGTGCGTGGTGCCGGCTACAGGATTACCAACGATCATGACTAAAATAACTAACATACGACGACGACTCTTATTCGCAGCGTTTGCGCTCAGTGCTAGCGTGGCATTGATATTCGCCGGCGGCATGTATTTCGCGTTTGATACTGCCGAAGATAAGTTGTTCGATGAACACGTAGCAGCGGATGCTGATGCCTTCGTGGCTGCCTATGCGCTAAACGCAGGAATTATCGAAATCGAGCGGCAGAACTTTTCGGTGCACGTAGCGAAAGAGATGGATAAGTCCACCTTACCAGGCTACCTCCGTCGCGTAGCACCTGGCGAAGATGAGGTCATTTTAGGCGGTAAAGAATACGAATTGCAGATCCGCAAGCGGGGTTCGGACACGTTCTATTTTATGTTCGATGAGAGTGAGTTCGAAGAGTTCGAGAACGTGTTAATAATAGCCATGATAGCGCTCATATTTTTCGTGATTTTCGGTACCACGTGGGTTGGTTATCTGGTCGGAGATCGCATTATCCGACCGCTCACTATGCTGTCCAGTCAAGTTAATGAGATGGGGATCGCGACTGGCAATACAATCGAACTCGATCCCGCTGCGACCCCAGATGATGAGATCACCTCCTTAGCGAGCGCGATTAATGGCTACCACGATCGAATAACCGATCTACTTACACGCGAACATGAATTTTCGGCGGATGTCAGCCATGAACTGCGGACCCCGATCATGGTGGTACAAGGCGCGGCGGAACTGCTGGAGAAACGATTGCAGAAGGACGCAGAACTGGAGTTAATAGCGCGCATTAAACGCGGTTGCTTTCACATGACGACCTTAACTGAGGCGCTATTGTATCTCGCGCGCGATCCCCAGAGTTTTGGAGAAATGGTAGAACCGGTTAGTGTCAAAAAAGTGATCGACGCGCAAATAGCGGCTGTACGCGATGTCGTCGAGAAGAAAGGTATTACTGTGAACGTTAATGAAACGGAGGATGCAACGGTTAACACTATTCCAGCAGTGATCGACATCGTGATCGGAAATATCCTTAAGAATGCGGTGAAATATACGAATCAAAAAGTGATCAACATATTCGTGGAAAACGGTGAGGTGATCATTCAAGACTACGGCCCGGGGATCGATCGAAGCGCGCAAGCCACGCTGTTTGATCGGTTCGACCGCGGGCAAAACCGCAACCCAGATGGTAGCGGAATCGGTCTCGCCCTAGTACGACGATTTTGCGAACAATATGGTTGGGTTATCAATTTTCGTTCCGATCGCGATAGCGGAACTCGCGTGGCGGTAGCGTTCTGAAATCGCGATAAACGAGTTGCGATACGGTGTCGCCCAGGATCGTCTCCACATTTCTGTCTTCAACAATAGATTCCTAAAATGATCGTTAGGATTAACTATTTCTTAACGTCGAATTAACGTTCTGCGAATCCCCGCGTCGCTACCCTTATCTTTGACGGCACACGCAATTTGTTCGTGTGCGGAATTTACTGCGATAGCAAAACGTTGGAGAAATATTCATGAAAACGCGAAACGTAACGAGCTGTATAGCATTAGTAGTCGCTGGGGTGATCTGTGCCTGTAATGCGAACGCCGCACCAATATTGCCGTACTGGGCCGTGCAAACATTCACCGATAGCGCGCCGGACAATACCTATTTTTCAATGACCGATAGTCGCACCAAAGTGTATAGAGGTGAATTCGAAGAAGATGGTGAAACTATGACGGAAAGCTTCGAATTAACCAATACGGGACCTGGGCGCGTGTTGTTGGGAGTGCAAACTTGGACCCAACACGATGATGCCTTTGAAGGCGATTTGTTAGTCGAAGCCACCGACGATTACTATGCGCAAGATACAGATGGCAACGTCTGGTACTTCGGAGAAGATGTTGTCAATTATCATTACGACGACGCAGATAATTTGATTGGTACTGACACCTCAAGTTCTTGGCTCGCCGGGGTTAACAATGCCTTACCCGGCATTATCATGCCAGCTGATCCGTTCGTCGGATTTAGTTACATGCAGGAATATTCGGTTGCTGATGACGCGCTCGATCACGGTACGATTCACGCCGTTGGCGGTACCATCAGCTTGGACGTCGGGTCGTTCTCGAACGTCGTTCAAGTACTGGAAGGATCTCTACTGGAACCGGATTTTCGAGAGATTAAATACTACGCGCCAGAGGTTGGGTTGATCTTGGCACTGGAGGATCTCGATCCGAATTTGCTGAATCCGGAACTCAGCGTCGAATTGGTTTCGGTTTCGGCAGTACCGATTCCCGCTGCGTTTCCGTTATTGGGATCTGCGGTCATCGGCTTGGGGGCGATTTCGCGACGCCGCAAAAGTAATCACATGAGCGCTCGGAAATAACGCGATTTCACTCGTTTTCTACTCAGGGCTGAAACGCGATCAGTGTGCCCCGCAAGAAACGTTTCAGCCCTGATATTGCCCACCGGACTCGTGTCTTAAGGGACTTAACTGGATTGCCGTTGCGGCGTAAATAAAACGCCGTCAATCAAGTAGACTATGGTTTGTCTTATGTCGGTCGAGGGCGGCACATGGTTGAATACACAATTATTGACGTTGACACGCACGTTACGGAAGTCCCTGAAGTCTGGAGCGAACGCTTGCCTGCGAACATGCGTGACCGCGGGCCGCGTGTAGAAGTTGACGATCGAGGCCGGCAATGGTGGATGATTGGCGGAAAACGTAGCGTTCCAATCGGTCTTACTGCGACTGCCGGCGTCGGTGATATGAAAAGTCCCCCCAACGGGTACGCAAACATGCACCCCGGCGCGTTCGATCCGAACGAGCGGTTAAAATACATGGACGAGATGGGGATTTGGGCGATGGTGCTATACCCGAACGTTGGCGGTTTCGGAGCCCAGGAATTCCTACGCTTAGAAGATCCCGAGCTAATGCTCGCCTGCGTCCAAGCCTACAATGACTGGCAAACCGAATGGGCTTCTGCCGATCCGCGGCGCTTACTTCCGATCACGTCAACGCCGTTTTGGGACATTGATGCCGCGGTAACCGAGGTACGAAGGTGCGCCGCAAAAGGACATCGCGGGATTCTGTTTTCGGGAGAACCGCATAGCTTGGGGCAGCCCGTATTAGGCGACCAACATTGGGATCCGCTGTGGTCGGTTGCGGTCGAACTCCAGCTGCCGGTGAGTTTCCATATTGGCTCCGGCAATATGGCTGGTGGCTTAAGTAAAGAAAAACTGCGCACCTATGGTCGGATGGCGACGTTTGCGGAATTGTCGGTCGAGTTGTTCATGAACAACGGCGCGCAACTTTGCGATCTTCTGATGTCTGGAGTACTTGCCCGTTTTCCGGAGATTAAATTCGTTTCCGTCGAAAGTGGTATCGGTTGGATCCCGTTCGTGCTTGAGGCTCTGGATTACCAATTTCTCGGCAACCGGGTACGCGAAGAACGACCCGATCTCGAATTGTTGCCGTCGGAATATTTTAGGCGCAATGTTTACGCATGCTATTGGTTCGAACAAACTGCCCCGCGTCAATTAATCGACCATGTCGGCGCCGATAATATTATGTTCGAAACGGATTTCCCCCACCCGACATGCCTTTACGGTGAAGAGGTAGAAAAACGCATCGAGAGTGGCCTCGGTGCGTGCGATGATGTTGTTCGGCGAAAAATTCTGTGGAATAACGCGCGTGATTTATACCGGGTAGACGAGCCGCCAGCGGCGAGCTGAGACAGGTCGGACTACACACATATGACGCTGCGGTAACCTCCGTAGAATGTCGAATTAACAAAGTATTGCATTTGCCACCGTGTCATTGCTGTTAGTGAGACAGTAGCTCAAAAATAGTCGCAGAATGTTTGTACGGCACGTGGCGTTGAAAACTGACGCGTTGTGTCACCTAAACCCAGATATATTGGCCGCGAATGCGCCGCCGGCGATTCGCCAATCGCTTTCCCATCCGCGTGAGTTCTTGAATGGCGTCACAACCCCAAAGTAATCACTGTGAACTCGGTCATGTTTCCCCTTAAGCCAACCTTTTCCCGATGACCTTGGAACGGAGATTGCTCATTATCTTGTCAGCGGCACCGATTTAACGAGCAAATGCTCGAAAATCAGGCCGCGCGACGAGTTTGCCGCTAAAGAAATCACGGGTACCAACGTGATAGCAAACCACCGGACCGCGATAACGTTGCAAACCGATTGCTGCATATCGTGCAAATCGAAAATTGATGTGGAGGGTGAAATCCGACTGGCCGCGGTTCTATACCAGGACCTGCCATCGCGAGAATGATAATGACGAATTTTGTACCTTTGGCGGAAACTCTGGCGGGTTCGTGGTTGGCCCTCCAATGTCAAATGATCCCTAAGGTTCACCGAGGTGCCGTCTACCTGGATGTTACCGATGGTGAAGAAATCTCCCCGACAGCGTGTTGGCCAGACGGAAGTGATAGCAGTCCCGCGCTCAATGCCGCTACGCGCTTAGTCGTAGATCGCAAATGCCCCGTCCTATGCGGCGAAGACAATACCCCTGAGTTCGGCAGCGGGGGTTCGTTTAACATTGCTTGCCCGATCATGGTCGAAGGACGTTTCGCTGGCGTCGTTGCGGTGGAAGTGGACCGTGCGAACGAGCAACAACAGCGTGCCGTGATGCAGCTACTGCAGTGGGGCGCAACTTGGCTCGAATTTCTTGTACGTCGCGAAACATCTAGCATCACAAATTCACTCATGACGGCTACCCGGGTCGTCGCAATATGTCTGGAGCAAAACGAATTTCAGGCCGCGGCGACGGCGACCGCAACAGAATTGGCAACGTGCCTTGGTTGCGAAAGAGTCAGCATTGGTTTAGTAGCGCATGGCAATACGGAAGTACGCGCGATATCACACAGCGCTAATTTCAAAACAAAAACTAATTTCGTGCGCGACTTGAGTTCGGTAATGGACGAGGCCTTAGTCCAAGGAAATGTCGTTGTTTACCCGGCTCGAGACGCAGCGGTCGTGCAAATCACCGCTGAGCATGCGGGCTTTGCGCAGACCCATAATGTGGCGAACATATGCACCGTGCCGTTAGGCGATGATGGTGATTTGTGTGGTGCGCTGATGTTTGAGCGACCGAAGGATAAACCTTTCGACGATGCCTCACTTGAACTATGCGAAGTAGTAGCGTCGTTATTGGGGCCGATTCTTGAACTAAAACGTAAAGACGATCGATGGATCGGCGCTTCGATGCGAGACGAATTTGCCGCAGTGCTAGGTAAGGTGTTCGGTTATGGACACGTCGGGCTAAAACTCGTGTTAGTTGGCTTATTGGCCCTCGGCACTTATATGAGTATCGCGACTGGGGAGTATCGAGTTTCATCCAAAGCAGTAATCGAAGGGACCGTACAGCGAGTTGTCGTCGCACCAATGGAAGGGTTTATTGCTAGCGCCAGTGCACGTGCCGGTGATTTAGTACGTAGCGGTGAGGTACTGGGCCGTCTGGAAGACAAAGAGTTGCAGCTCGAACAGGCGCAGTTAAAGGGTCATCGCGCCCAGTTGAAAACAGAGTACCGTCAGGCGTTGGCGAAACGAGATCGCGCACTCACTCGAGTGCTGAGCGCGCAGGCCGATCAAGCTCAAGCGCAACTCAATTTGATCGGCGAGAAGCTCGCACGCACGGCGCTCGTTGCGCCGTTTGATGGCGTTGTCGTGTCCGGCGATTTGAGCCAACAATTTGGCGCCCCGGTCGAACGCGGGCAGGTACTTTTTGAAATCGCGCCGTTGGATTCCTATCGAGTTGTATTGGAGGTGGACGAGCGCGAGATCGGTGAAATTCATGAAGGGCAACGTGGGCAACTGGCGATGACCGCACTATCGGGTGAAGTGCTCGATATTTACGTCGAGAAAATTACGCCGGTGTCCAATGCCGACGAAGGGCGCAACTACTTTAGGGTCGAGTCGCGGCTCGACAGTGACAGTGAAGGCTTACGTCCAGGGATGCAAGGCATCGCGAAAGTGCAAGTCGGACAACGAAAATTGCTTTCGATTTGGACTTACAAACTCGCGAACTGGTGGCGATTATGGTCCTGGTCATGGTGGCCATAGGTTGAATCTCGATGACTAATTCCATATTTAGCACGTCTTGGTATCGAGTTGCGGATCTGACACCGCGCATTCGCAGCCACGTTCGGGTTAGCCGGCATCGCTACCGCGATCAGCTTTGGTATGTATTGCAGGATTCGTCCACGGCTCGTTATCACCGGTTTACACCAGCCGCGTATTTCGTTATCGGTCTAATGGATGGACATCGCAAAATGTCTGTTATCTGGGACGCAGCTAATACCGAATTTGGCGACGACGCCCCCACGCAAGACGAAATTATCGAATTACTCGCCCAACTCCACGCGAGTGATGTCTTACAGTGCGATATACCACCCGATAGCATGGAGTTATTTCGTCGTTACGAAAGCAGCAAATTCGCTAAACTAAAACAACGTCTGACGAGTCCGCTATCGATTCGAATACCGTTACTCGATCCGGAACGTTTCCTCGAACGATTCCAGTTTTTGGTGCGTCCGTTTTTCAGTTGGGGTGGATTTCTAGTTTGGTTAGTAGTGGTGGGGTTTGCACTCGTATTAGCTTTCTCTAACTCGGAAGCGTTAACCCACAATATTTCAGATCGCGTTCTCAATACCCACAACCTGATGTTGATCTGGGTACTGTTTCCCTTCGTCAAAGTATTCCATGAGCTCGGCCATGCGTTCGCCACCAAAATATGGGGCGGCGAAGTACATGAGATGGGGGTGTCGTTACTTGTTTTAACCCCAGTTCCTTACGTCGATGCGTCCGCCTCATCGGCGTTCTCCGATAAAGGAAAACGGATCGCAGTGAGCGCTGCCGGCATGATGGTGGAGATGTTTATCGCCGCGTGTGCTTTGTTCATCTGGTTAAATGTTGAAGATGGGCTCGTCAGTGCTGCGATGTTCAACATTATGTTAATTGGGAGCGTGTCGACGTTGCTTTTTAACGGCAACCCGCTGCTACGGTTCGATAGTTACTACATCCTATCGGATGCGCTAGAAATCCCTAACTTGGGTGGCCGGGCGCAACAATATCTCGGCTACTTGATTCAACGATACTTATTCGGCGTAACGCACGCAGAATCGCCGGTGACCGCAGACGGCGAGCGAGGCTGGTTCATTTTCTACGGGATCGCGGCTTTCGTTTACCGAATTTTCATCACGTTTTTTATCGTTTTGTTCATTGCGAGCAAGTTTTTTATTATTGGGATCCTCTTGGCTGAATTCGCGATATTCACCCAAATAATTATTCCACTCGCTAAACAGATAGGCTTTCTATTCTTTAGCCCCAAAATCCGTCGTCGACGATTACGGGCGGTAGGTATAGCGACATTAACGACGGCTTTTATTGCGATAAGTGTAATTTATGTTCCGGTGCCGTATTGGACGCGCGGGGAGGGTGTTGTGTGGTTGCCAGAGCAATCACAAGTGCGGGCCGGTGCAGATGGCTCGGTCGTTGAGATCGTTGCAGACCCAGATTCGATGGTAGAACCAGGGACGCCGCTTTTCACTTTGAAGGACGAGCTTTTAAGGGCCGAGATCGAAGTGCTCGAAGCGCGGCTGATCGAACTGCGCGCACGCCGTGACGCAGTTGCCTTAGACGACCGAGTCGAAGCGGAACTCATTAACGAGGAAACCACAGCAGTACGAGCAGAGCGGGACCGCGCGCTTGAAAAAGCGACAAATCTCGTTGTGCGCAGCCCCGGGCATGGTCGATTCATTGTCGTTAGTCCCCAGAACTGGCCAAACCGATTTGTCCGTAAGGGCGAGCTACTTGGTTACGTGGCAACGCCGGTGGACGCCAGTGTAAGAGTCGTTGTATCGCAGTCTGACATTCTTTTGATCCGGCAACATACCACTGAGGTAGCGGTGAAATTCGTTTCTCGTCCACGTCAAACTTTAGACGCAGTCGTTGAACGTGAGGTACCGGCGGCTAACTATGCGTTACCTAGCAAGGCGTTAAGCGTCGCGGGGGGAGGGCAGATCGCAACCGACCCGCACGATGAAAACGGTACCAAAGCGCTAGAAAAAGTATTTCAGGTTGATCTCGCGTTACTCGAAGAAGTGCCGATCGCGCATTTTGGTGAAAGGGTGCATGTACGCTTTGAACACGGGGCGACGCCGCTGGGAAGACAGTGGTATTGGTTGAGTCGGCAAATATTTCTGAGGCATTTCGGTGTCTAGCGCAACATTACGCCCTGGAATTGTTTTGGGTCGTTACCCCGAGCGTAACGACGCGCGCGCGTCGTGGTTAGAACGCGTAAGCAACAGAATATTCGCCAAAGTCCAGCGTCAACGTAGGACGCGTGGTACTTACATGGAATCGGTATGCAAGCTCATCGAACATCACAGTGCGTCCTATAGCAACCTGAATGAAGGCGAGCTAAGCGCGGCGGTGTCGCAGTTACGCGGAGCGCTCGTCAGCGAGGAGCATAGCGACGACCTTGTGGCGAAAGCATTTGCACTCATCCGAGAAAAATCTGGACGAGTTCTCGGAATGCGACATTTCGACTGTCAGCTCATTGGCGGGTGGGTCATATTCAATGGCATGTTGGCTGAAATGAACACCGGCGAAGGGAAAACATTAACGGCATCGCTACCAGCCGCAACCGCAGCGCTCGCCGGGATTCCAGTCCACGTTGTAACCGTGAACGACTATTTGGCGGCTCGCGACGCGGAACTCATGCGCCCACTGTATACCGAACTTGGTCTTAGCGTTGGCGTTATCGTCGAGGATTCGAGCCAAGATGATCGTAAGGCCGCCTACGCGTGCGATATCACCTACATCACGAATAAGCAGCTGACTTTCGACTATCTAAAAGACCGCCTCGTCATTGGGCGTACGAGCGGTCGTATTCAATTGCAGGTCGACCGGCTTGATCACGAGGGAACTCGACATCACGAGTTACTCCTTCGCGGCCTTTGTTTCGCCATTGTCGACGAGGCGGACAGCGTTCTCATAGACGAAGCACGAACGCCATTAATTCTGTCGCGACAAGCGGATGGCGAACACGAGAAGCAAGTGTTCATCGAAGGGCTAGACATCGCGTCCCAGTTGAACGCGGGTACTGATTTTTTAGTCGAGATGCGCGAACGACGCATCACCCTGACAGACGGCGGTGAAGATAGATTGGCACAGCTGGCCGAATCACTCGGCGCGTTCTGGCGCGCGACTCGTCGCCGCCGGGAAGCAATTGTGCAAGCGCTTAGCGCCTTACACTTATTCCACCGCGATAAACACTACCTCGTGCGCGACGATGCAGTACAGATTATTGATGAATACACTGGGCGGGTGATGCCTGACCGGTGTTGGGAGCGAGGCCTTCATCAATTCGTGCAGGCGAAAGAGCAAGTAGAAATTTCCGGTCGTAATGAAACTTTGGCGAAGATTAGTTATCAGCGATTTTTCCGGCGTTACCTGCGTTTAGGGGGTATGTCGGGCACTGCCCATGAAGTTGCCGGCGAACTTAGCGCGGTTTACGGGCTCAATGTTGTGCCGATCCCCACCCACAAACCTTCACGCAGAGTGGTGCAGCGTGATCAAGTGTTTGCATTCTTAGATGAGAAATGGGAGGCGGTAATTACCGAAATTTTACGCTGTCGAGATAGCGGACAGCCGGTTCTAGTTGGTACTCGAACCGTTGAAGAATCTGAACAGCTGGGTGCGAGACTTAATGCCCAGGGTATAGAACACGAGGTTCTAAACGCTCGCCAAGACGCTCACGAAGCTGAAATCGTGGGGCGCGCGGGTGACTTAGGGCGGGTGACCGTCGCGACAAATATTGCCGGACGCGGAACGGATATACCTGTTTCGGAAGAGGCGAAGCTTAAAGGCGGGTTGCACGTTATCTTAACTGAGCGTCATGAGGCGGGCCGAATCGATCGACAGCTAATCGGGCGTTGCGCACGCCAGGGCGACCCTGGCAGTGCAGTGAGTATATTGAGTATTGAAGACGCGTTGGTCGCGCTTTATTACCCAAGTTCGTTGCGTTGGTCGGTGAATTGCGCAACCACGCGCGGCAAACCGTTACCAACGTGGGCGGGTTCGCACCCGATCCGTATCGCGCAACGCCTAATTGAGAAGCGGCATGCGCGTATACGGGCAGATCTATTTATACATGACCAACAACTGACTGATCAAATGGCTTTCGCGGGAAGGCCTGAGTAGGCGAAAGAAGCAATGTATTGCAGAGGTTTTTCGATGAACAAGTTACGACTCCCGTTGCGCGACATTCTACTGTTGACGACGATGTTGAATATTTCGATGGTGTCGGCGAGCGATATTCCGACGCTCGATTGCGTAATAGAACCCTTCGCGCTCGTCGAAGTGAGTAGCGCGGTAGAAGGGGTTCTTGAGTCGATCAACGTAGAGCGAAATGATCTCGTTAAGCAAGGTGAGATCTTAGCCGATCTTGAATCCGATGTTGAGAAAGCGTCGCTGGCATTCGCCCACTTAAATGCATCGTTGAATAGTGAAATTCGACTACGACGTGCAAGTTTCGATTTCGACGATAGGAACCGTAGCCGTATTGAAGAATTGTACGAAAAGAAAGCGATCCCCCTCCATCACAAAGATGAGGCCGAGACGAATGCCGCGAAATCGCGTTGGCTGCTCATGAAAGCGGAAGACGATAAACGTCTAGCTGCTTTAGAGCTAGCGCGTGCTAAGGCCGTTGTAAAACGAAAAACCGTGCGTAGTCCAATAGATGGAATCGTTGTTGCGCGGCACAAGTCGGCGGGTGAATATATCGAAGATCAACCTATCGTTACGATCGCGCAAATCAACCCCTTAAGGGTGGAAGTGATCGTGCCCGTAGAACAATTCGGATCCATTAAAGAAGGTATGACGGGGAAAGTATTCCCAGAACTCACAAGTATTGGCGAACATAGCGCGAAAGTTGTTTCGGTAGACCGAGTGATTGATGGTGCGAGCGGTACATTTGACGTGCGTTTAGAGTTAGCAAATCCGGATTACGCGATCCCCAGCGGATTGAAATGCCAAGTTCAACTTGAGGCCGCGGGCGGTACCGTTGATACGGTGAACACTGACGAGTCGGCTGCTACCGTGAGCGGCGATGATCTAGCGGTGGCTACGCGCGCGACCACAACCGAGCAAACAATGTGCAGCGCAATCGGTCCCCTAGCTAATAGAAATAGAGCAAACGCCGCGCGCGCGGCTCTAGATAAGTTTGGCACTCGCATCACGCACGCCAGGCAGCTAGAAACTTCGATTGATAGCTACGTCGTACTCGGGCCGCGGGAAGCCACAAAAGCTGCGAACACAAAAACCCAAGCGCTGATTGCGAAGCATGGTATTCGCGATACAAAGTTTGTCGAGAAAGGTGAGTTTAACGGACAAATGTCATATGGCGTATTCACTGATAAAAGTGCCGCCGAAAAGCGTCGTCGATTTCTTAGTAAGCTAGGTTTCGCCGTCGCCTTGAAACCTAGGCTTAACCAAAAGCCAAAGATCTGGTTGGAAGTGGAGGGGGCCGATCTCAGTGAGGCCCAACTGTTGAAAGCGGTCAGCGGACTCGACAAAGGCTCCGATCTGAGGGTCGCTCCATGCGGTTATCCAAACGTTTAAGCGGGCTTAGCACTGAGACACGAGCACGACCGCGAGTGTTTTTCCCCGAGTATTAGGACTATGCCAAAGGATCTTCGAACAGATAGAAAGCGATGTGCAATAGCTGAGGCTTACGGGCTGTCAGAATTGTGCACCGACGCACGCTCCACGCACTGGCGGCTGCGATAATAGTTCAATGTTTAAACGTCTCGCAGCCTCCCCAATTGCGCGTATCAGCTTCGGTTTGGTGCTCCTGACGATAAGCATTTTACTTGTTGGCGACATATTTTTCCGCCTAGGCGACCAAAAATCACAGTCCGTCCTGTCAGAACGAAAGCAGCTGTGCGAATCACTCGCCGTGCAATTTTCTATCTTGCTTTCGCAAGGTAACGAAGAAACGTTAGAGGACACCTTGGCTATGGTGGTTAGGCGTCGAGATGATTTGTTGTCCGCCGCTGTACGCGGAGAATCCGGGAAAATCGTCGCTGAAGCCGGTGTTCATGATCGCTATTGGAAAAAACGCGCATCTGACAAATCAACCGCAACTGACGCCCAGGTCCCGATCTTCAGTGGTAACGAGCGATGGGGACAGCTCGAGATGCGTTTCGCTAAGCTCGATAGCGGCGGATACGCAAACGTCCTGCAAGACCCGTTTGTCCGGTTCGTACTATTCGTAGCGATCATGGGCTTCGTTGGCTATCTTTTCTTCATGAAGCGTACGCTTAGGCATTTGGACCCTGCTGCGGTAATCCCAGATAGAGTAAAAACAGCGCTCGACGTACTTGCTGAAGGTGTAGTGTTGGTTAATGAACGTTCGGAAATTGTATTGGCAAATCAGGCATTCAACCGCAAGCTAGGAAACTCCGATGGAACGTTGCTAGGCACAAACCTATCGGACATGAGTTGGAATGATCTAGAGAACAAGCGCCGCGCGCGCGATTTACCGTGGCAGTATGCGTTGGAGCGAGGAGAGAGTGCTTTAGCTGTCCCGCTAAGCTTGAATATTGCCTCAGAAGGGTTACGTACGTTCATCGTCAATGGGTCGCCGATCTTAGACGACGACGGCGATCCGCGCGGCGCGATGGTGACTTTTGATGACGTGACAGAACTAGAACAGAAGAATGACGAGTTGCGAATGACATTGGAGTCGCTGGAGGAGTCCGAGCAGAAGATAAGGCGGCAAAATGAAAAGCTCGTCATTTTGGCGACCCGCGATCCATTAACTTCATCCTTGAATAGGCGCTCGTTTAACGAACAATGCGATCAGCTACTCGAAGCCGCAGAACGTGAGGGTACGCCGCTGTCATGCATCATGATGGATATTGATCATTTCAAATCGGTTAACGACAATTACGGTCACTCGGTTGGCGACCAGGTGATCAAACAAGTAGTCAATTCCAGCCGCAGTGGACTTCGTAGCATCGACATTATCGGACGTTACGGTGGCGAGGAATTTTCCATTCTGTTGCCCGGATTAGATTTAGACGATGCATGCGTAGTTGCAGAGCGATTGAGATCCCGCATTGAGAAGGAAGCTCGGAATGCGCTTACAGACGACACGGAACGAGTAGTTACTTCAAGCTTTGGGGTTGCGTCGACGGAATATTGTCCAAATGACACCGCTAAATTGCTGAATGCCGCAGACAAGGCGCTTTATGCGTCGAAAAACAACGGTCGTAATCGCGTATCTCGGATCGACGAGTTAGAGCGCGATCAGGTTGCCTAAGGCGTAGTTGATGAGTTCCACGATAGACTACGAAATCGGATCGCTTGAAGATGTCGCTACGGCACTATCCGACAATTTGTCGCCGTTGATTTATCGACCGGGCGCAGCCATTTTTCGAGAAGGCGAATCTAGCGGACTTGCGTACATTATTGAGCGCGGTCAGGTCAAAATATCGAAAGACGGTAATGGCGAAGAAAACGTTGTCGCCATACTCGGGCCCGGTGAGTTGATCGGCGAGATGTCGCCAATTGACAATCAAAATCGATCCGCTAGTGCGACTGCCTTGACGGAAACCGAGGTAATTCCCATTAGTCGCGAGCAGCTCGAGTACGCGATTGATAACGCCGATCCACTCATTCAACTGTTACTCCGCGTAATGATTGAACGTTTGCGAAACGCGAATCCGAATGAATCCGAAGATCCGAATCGATTACAAATATTCGATAAAGAACTCGGGCAGCGTTCGCTCGATTCGGTGCGGGGCCGCGCGATTCGACAGATCCGGCTTGAAACAGAGATTCGCGATGCGTTCGCTCGCCGCGAACTAGAGCTCTATTATCAGCCTATCGTTCGGTTAAGCGATAATCGGCTCGCGGGATTCGAGGCCTTACTTCGTTGGTTGTCGCCAGAGCGCGGCATTGTCGGACCCGATCAGTTCATAAGCGTGGCCGAAGATTCAGGCCTAATTGTGCCAATCGGATTGTGGGTCATCGAGCACACCTGTCATATGCTCGAACGATTTCAATCCATTCGCGCAAAGAATTTTCCGGATGAGGCGCCCATCTTTATGTCTGCGAACGTGTCGGCGCGGCAGTTACGCAATTCTGCGAATGTCGAGGCAATAATCGACACAATCCGACGATCAGGAATTGATCCGTCGGGGCTTAAGATAGAAATTACTGAAGGCTTATTACTTGACGATCCAGACGCCGCGATCGTTGCGTTTAATCAGCTCAAAGAACTCGGTGTGACGATCGCCCTTGACGATTTCGGGACTGGTTACTCCAGCTTGAGTTATCTTCATCGATTCCCGTTGGATACGTTAAAGATCGATCGCTCCTTTGTTTCGTCGATGTTGGCAAGTCGCGAAAGTATGGCGGTTGTGCGTACTATCACGCGTCTCGCTCGGGATCTAAATTTAACCTGCGTGAGCGAAGGCATCGAGGACTCGTTTGAGCTAGCGACGCTTAAAGAATTTGGCTGCGATTATGGCCAGGGGTACTTATACTCTCCGCCCGTCAAAACCCTCGAAGCGGAACAATTGTTAGCCGAAGAATTTTTGTCATCTTCGACAGCGAATACTGCGCCTGAGAGTGAGGAGTGATCTAAGGTAGTTAGCATCCTTGCTACCGTCTAGATCGCTCGTCGCAAGGTGTTACCGTTGCGACGAGCGAGACAACAACTACTGATTTAGGCGTCTTTCGGGCAGAAAAAGTTAATTTTATTACCGTCTAGATCGCGAAAATAGCCGATGTAGTAGGCGTCTGCACGTTTCCCGGGCGCACCTTCATCGGTCGCACCAAGTTCGATTGCTTTCGCATACAGGCGATCCACCGCGGCCGGGTTTTCGGCGGCGAGGGCAATCATTGTGCCGTTGCCGGTAGACGC
Organism: Phascolosoma agassizii; assembly: GCA_035593235.1. Classification (NCBI taxonomy): domain Eukaryota; kingdom Metazoa; phylum Annelida; class Sipuncula; order Phascolosomatiformes; family Phascolosomatidae; genus Phascolosoma; species Phascolosoma agassizii. Next base: position 31,377 of record JAVJHY011089592.1, on the reverse strand, counting down.
AGGTTTTTCGTCAAACGGTTTAATCACGGCGAACATTGGCTGGTCGGGCGCGACCCCCCAGCCGATAAATCGATCGCTCTCTAGCGCTCGGCCGGCACCAACCTCGCCTAGTAGTGCGTCATAAAAAGCGGCGGCGCGTTCGATATTGTTCGTTCCTATGGTGGTGTATGCGATCATGAGTTTTCTCCATTACGTCCAAATTTACTAGGGCCCTTCGAATCCATTGATCAACGCATCGTCCCGGGTTAATTTTCGCTGGTCGGGCGCGAATCAGTCGATACGCTGTGCGCTGCCCTTAGTGATACCATTTTTAGCGGCAACGCTTCGTGCAGTTGTCGCGCGGATCCGTCGGGCAGCGAAAAATAGACCATGGCGTTGATGAGTGCAAGTGCCGCTTCTTCGATGACCTTAGGTACGCAAGGTTCTAAGACGCTAATGGCCGTTCTATCCGACCTAGGGGTTTGCATATAACTATCTTTTCCGGCGCTGAAACCAGCATAATGCTGCACCATTATCCACCGATGCGTCGTTTTGACGACACTGCACAACTGCCAGGTTTAGCTCATAAGGTAGGGTAATCGGCCACTAGGACAGAGTCGGGGCGGCTAGCGCTGGCCAAAACAGGTAGCGACGAAATACGAACTCCAACCGAACGATCGGACGCGAAATTGGCTACCTTGAATCCATCACTTGAACCACACCGGCCTAAGCTCGCGCCCTTGCGCGAAGATGCTCGAGTGATCGCAATCGTCGGACTCGGACATTCGGTCAGTCATTTTTTCCACTTAATTGTAGCGCCGATATTCCCTTGGTTACGCAACGAATTTCATTACTCGTATGCGGAGCTAGGCTTTTTGATGACGGTGTTCTTTACGGTTTCTGGCGGATTCCAGGCGATCGCCGGGTTTGTCGTCGACCGATTCGGAGCCGGTGGCACGCTAATCGCGGGCCTTTCCTGCCTATCACTCGCGGCGATCGGCTTCGGAATTAGCGATAGCTATGCGCAGCTTATAGCGGCAGCAGCGCTCGCCGGTCTCGGCAATAGCGTCTTTCACCCTGTCGATTTTTCGTTGCTTAACGCGCGAGTCAGTGTGCCGCGGCTTGCACCCGCTTATTCCGTGCACGGCCTATGCGGTAGTCTTGGCTGGGGCTTGGCGCCAATTTTTTTAGTCGGACTGGCCTCACAATTTGGTTGGCGATACGCGGTATTCGCCGCGTCGCTATTACCAGTTGTGGTAATCGCGACGTTAGCGATAAACCGTGATTTGATCCGCCGTCAAGCACCCGAAACTGACGCTAAGGGAAGTACGGCGACGACTAATGCGTGGGCTTTCATGCGTAACCCCAAAGTATGGTGGTGTTTCGCATTTTTCGTATTCGTTTCCGCCGCAATTGGCGTCGCGCAAAGTTTCGCGCCGGCGGTCTTCTCCGCGATTTATGATCTCAATGTGCGCTCGGCGGCGCTGAGCGTTTCGATCATGATGTTTGCGAGCGCATTCGGTATGGCGATGGGTGGTTGGTGGGCATCACATGATCAGCGTCTTGAAAGAAATATCACGTTTGCGCTAATCATTGGTGTCGCGAGCGCCGGCTTAATCGCGAGTGGCACATTACACGCATCGATAGCTTTAGTATTCATGGGGATAATGGGGTTCGGAATAGGGTTTTCCGGACCGTCGCGCGATTTATTGATTCGTTCTGCGACTCCACATGGTGCTACCGGCCGAGTGTATGGTGTGGTGTATTCCGGTCTCGATGTAGGGATTGCTTTAGCCCCCGTGGTCTTCGGAAAAATGCTCGATACGGGCAACTTCTCCGGTGTGTTTTACGGTCTTGCTGGTTGCTTGCTGTTTGCCGTGGCGATAGCGTGGCGGGTGTCCGCCACACCCGACCAGAACTAGATAACATGTCCCATTTACTTCAACATTTACCTCGAATGGTTATTATATGGCCTAACGATTCTGTGAGGTTTTATCTATGAGTTCATCTGAGCATCTATTCAGTCATCCAGACATCTCGTTTTTACAACAGGCCAAATTGCAAGCCCAGGTGTTAGTCCCCGTGTTGCGCGCACTGCGCGAACGATTGGGCGACGATGAGGCAAACCAATTGGTCGGGAAGGCGTTACGCGACTGGTCACGAGCACAGTTTGAGAACGTCGCGCGTTCATCACAAAATCAACCGATTGAACAATGGCAATCGATTTGGACGGATGTCTTTGCAAAAGTTGGGGACGGTTTCGAATTCGACATGTTGCGCGATGACGGGCAATCTCAAGAATTCAACGTGACACGTTGCCCGTACGCCGAATTTTTTAACGAATTGGATGAGCCCGATCTCGGTGCGATCTTGCTTTGTGAGCAGGACGTCCATTTAGCCGAAGCGGTTGGCGGAGATGATGTAGAATTTAAACGAAGCCAAACAATCATGGGCGGTGCTAAATACTGTGATTTTCGAATTAAATTGCGCGACGCGTCCGTTAAGTAGGTTTCGAGCTATCCGAATTCCGCGCCACGACTGCACGTGTCGGCAGTCGCATATCCGTCTGCCTCGTTCGCGTATTATCGCGTGAACACGGTCTCCAATTCTTAAGGTCAGGATAGTGATCGATTGCGGCCCTGCGATTGAGCGTGTCGGTAGCGAAAAAAAATTAGTTTTTGGACCCTGTGGAGTTAATTAATGACTCGTCCCAAGATAATTCTCTGGTGGATGGTTTTTTTTATTGCCGTCGTCGTCATCGGCTGTAGCGTAATAGTCGCCCCGCTGAGTCAGGCATTTATGTCTAACGCTTGGTTTAACGGTGTGATTTTGATCATTCTCGGCATTGGAATCGCGATAAATTTCCGCCAAGTGATCTTGCTTTACCCCGAAATAGACTGGATTGAACGTTATCAGCGTGACGACGACATAAATGCTGAACCATTACTCTTGTCGTCGATGGCGCGAATGCTCTCAGGTCACGACGGTATGAGTTTGTCGGCTACGTCTACTCGTACCATGCTGGATTCGATTCGCACCCGCCTAGAAGAATCACGAGATTTGTCCCGCTACCTCATTGGGGTGCTCATATTCTTGGGGTTGTTGGGTACGTTTTGGGGACTCATGGCAACGGTCGGATCGGTAAGCGCCGTGGTCAGTAATTTCGCAGTCGATAGCAGCGACCCAAGCGCATTATTCCAGACCCTAAAAAATAATCTCCAACAACCATTAAACGGCATGGGCGTTGCTTTTTCGTCGTCCTTGTTTGGGCTAGCTGGATCGTTGGTACTCGGATTCCTCGACTTGCAAGCTGGCCATGCGCAGAACCGATTTGTCAACGAACTCGAGGAGTGGCTTGCGAGTAGCACGCGGTTGTCGAGCGGTCTTCTCGGAGACGACGCGATGGGGGGTGCACCGGCTTACGTACAAGCGCTGCTAGAGAAAACCGCTGACACCTTAGAAAAAATGCAGCGCGGCGGCGGCAGTGACGATATGCAGCGCGAGCGTTTGAATATCCACCTCGATGCGCTAAGTGAGTCACTTTCGCAATTTAGTGATCAATTGGAAAACCAAAATGATAGGGTCGAGCGAATGATTACTGACAATCGCGAGCTTCCAAAGCTTATTGAGCGATTGGATCAGCGCACGGCGACCACAGATTTTAGCGATGAATTACGCGCCGAACTTCGGTTGCTAAATAAAACAATCGCTAATGCGCTCACGCAGCGTTCCTCGTAATGGCAGTGTTATCTAAGCGACGCTCGATTGAGATCTGGCCCGGATTCGTAGACGCAACGGCATCGCTGCTGATGGTTGTTGTGTTTGTTTTGATGTTGGCGAGTATTGGTCAGCTATTTTTGACGACAGAGCTATCCGGGCGTGACGCGACGTTAGGTAAGTTGAACGCGCGGGTCGCCGAGCTTGCCGATAGACTTTCGATGCAAACGGTCGAAGCCAATCGATTAAGCGAATCGCTCGCTGTTCGTAGCGCGAGTTTAGACTCGGCAACCGCGATGCTACGCTCTGTCGAAGAAAAATCTGCAACCCAGGCGATCGAGTTGGCCGAACGCGATCGCCTCGTTGCCGAGCAATCTGTGAGTATCGCGAAAGAACAAGCAGCGCTTGCCGCGTTGAAAATGGAGATTGAGGCATTCACGACCTTGCGCGATAGTTTGCGTGCTGAGCTCGAATCGACGATCGGTGAACGCGATGACATTCGCGAACGCTTAACCCGTACGGAGGAAATTAATCTCGCGGCGCAGGCGCAAATGGAGCACCTTAATCGTCAATTAAGTGAACTAGGAAAGCAGCTCTCGATGCTTAACGACGCGCTCGCCAGCGCTGAAGCAGATAACGAAGTTAAGCAAACGGCCATCGACTCGCTTGGTGAGCGACTCAATCTCGCGCTCGCCAGCGAAGCGCAGGTGTTGCGGCGTTACCGCTCAGATTTTTTCGGGCGTTTACGCGAAGCGCTGGCGAATTATCCCGGCATCCAAGTCGTCGGTGATCGCTTTGTGTTGCCGTCAGGCTTGTTATTTCAAAGTGGCTCAGATGAGCTCGATAAAAACGGTCGCCAGCAAGTTGGAAAATTGGCTGCAACCCTGCGCGCGCTCGCAGAGCGGATCCCCGGCGATATTGATTGGGTATTGCGGGTCGATGGCCACACCGACGTACGAGCGATTAATTCGGAGCGCTTTTCATCGAATTGGGAGCTGTCGGCGGCACGCGCCATTCGCATCGTGCGCGAACTCGCGACGCTCGGTATAGACCCGCAACGACTAGCGGCGACAGGTTTTGCCGAGCATCATCCGCTAGATCCAACGGATACCGAAGCGGCCTACGCGCGTAACCGCCGAATCGAAATTAAACTCACGAGTCGCTAGCGCCAAGCGACACTTTTTAGCTTAGAAGCACGGAATGCCAAAGGTCGATGACCCGCTAATTATCGATGTCGAAGCCTCGGGTATCGCGGCGCATAGCTATCCGATAGAAGTTGGCGTAGCCCTAGAAGGAGGCGAGAAGTATTGTTCATTGATTGCGCCTGCAGAACATTGGACCCACTGGGATGATGGCGCGGAGCAGGTACACCAAATTTCACGTGCTGTTTTATCCGAACATGGTAAATCGATCGCGTTGGTCGCGGCGGAGTTGAACGAATTGTTGGCGGGTAAGACGCTTTACACCGACGGCTGGGTGGTCGACAAACCCTGGTTAGTAACGCTATTCCACACCGCGCGAACGCCGATGGCATTCTACGTAAGTCCATTGGAACTCATATTGTCGGAACCGCAAATGGCCGCTTGGCACACGACCAAAGAGCAGGTTTTACGTGAAGCGAACGCCGTACGTCACCGCGCAAGCGCCGACGCCTGGGTGATCCAAGAAACTTATAAACGAACCGCGACGACTAGCTAACGTCGCGCAACAATTCTCGCGCGATAATCACCCGTTGAATTTCGCTTGTGCCTTCATAGATCGAAGTGACTCGTACGTCGCGCGCGAAACGTTCTAACGGGAACTCGTCGGTGTAGCCGGCACCGCCCATTAACTGCAACGCTTTGTAGCACGCTTGGTTCGCGGATTCGGTAGCGAAGAGCTTCGCCATAGCTGCTTGTTTCATGAACGGCTGGCCTTGCTCTTTTAGATAGGCCGCATTCATGAGCAGTAAGCGAGCTGCTTCGAGATCTGTATAGGTATCGGCTAGCACCCATTGGATACCTTGAAAGTCGGTAATTTTTTGATCGAATTGTTCACGTTCGCTTGCATATTGGCGCGCGGTATCCATTGCTGCCGTAGCGACACCGAGCGCTAGCGAGCCAATGCCGATGCGACCGCCAGCAAGCTCCGCGATTGCAATGCGAAAACCGTCGTTGGGTTTACCGAGGATGGCGGACGCGGGGACACGACAATCTTCGAAAATAACCGGGTTCGTGCTCGATCCGCGTTGCCCCATTTTTTTCTCGGCCTTTCCAATCGTTATTCCTGGCGTGCCGTTTTCCACCAAGAAGCAAGTAATTCCTTTGCCCTTTTTCACCGTTGGGTCGGTCACCGCCCATACAACGAACATTCCCGCGTACTCGGCACTCGAGATCCACATTTTCGTGCCATTGATCACCCACTCGTCGCCATCTCGCACAGCCCGAGTTTGCATGCCCGAGGGATCCGATCCCGCGCCTGCTTCGGATAAACAAAACGAGCCGCCCGTGTAGGTGCCGTCGCATAGTTTTGGAATGTAAAATCGTTTTTGTTCTTCGGTGCCAATCGATTGAATCACCTCGGCGACCAAATTCGTCACCGATACCGACACAGCGGTTGCCGCGCACGCTTTTGCGATTTCGGTCATCGCAACGCTAAACGCCACGACACCGGCTTCGGTGCCGCCGTAATCTGCGTCGACATTAAGGCCCATGAAACCGAGTTCGGCGAGTTTGCGTAGATTTTCTAAGTAAATCTCGCGACCTTCGCCGCGGTCCAGTGCGGCGGCCATCGGCGCGAGTTCCGCTTCGGCAAATTTTCGTGCGCTGTCTTGAATTTGTGTTTGGATATCGGTTAGTGCGATTTGCATGGATTTTTTCTCGAATTCAATTTAGTCGCGCCATGGCTCGACGAGTATTTTAGCGTGGTGATCAGGTGAAGCGAGATCTGAAAACGCCTGTGCAACGCCGGTCACGCCCACATTCGCGGTAATCAGTGGGGCGACATCGATTAAGCCTTCGGCGATGTTGTGCAGTGCATTCGCGAATTCTTCGCCCGAATAGCCGATCACAAATTGTAGGTTTAGCTCTTTGTTAATGCCGAATATTGGCTCGAAGTGGTCCTTTTGCATACACACACCGACCACGACAATTCGCGCATGCTTAGGCGCACGTTCCATGATTTGATCGATCACCCCGGGTACGCCTACACATTCAAAAATGACTGCGGGTCGCGTTTTCCCCTCGGTTTTCCAAGGTCGGTGTCGCAATTTTGGATCATCAATCGCGGCAGCGTCGCGCCAGCTTTTATAGGGTGAGTGAAGCGCCGGATCGACGCTGACATCTGCGCCCATGGTTAGCGCCAATTCGCGACGGCTAGCGGAATAATCTGCCGCGATTATCGGCCCAACACCGCGCGTCTTTAGAGCGGCAATCACGGCAAGCCCGACCGGTCCACAACCAATTACCAACGGGACGTCTTCGGCCGCGAGACGCGATTTCGCGACGGCGTGTAAGCCAACTGCCATCGGTTCCGTTAGAGCGGCGTGTTGTACGGCAAGTCCGTTTTTCACCGGCAGCAGCAGTTTCTCGGTTAAACGCATGTATTCCGCGTAGCCGCCCGGATGTTCATTGGAGTAGCCAACCGTACGAGCGCCAGTGGGTCGCAATAACAACGGCATCGCGCAAATCGCGGTTCCCGGGGCGAGCTTGCCGAGGGTATCGGGTCCGTATTCGACAATTTCAGCGCAATACTCGTGACCCATCACCACATCGCGATTGACATCCATATCGAACGTCGCGCCGGTTCGGTTCGAGGTTTCAACAAATTGCTTACCGTGCCGCAGCGCGTGCAGATCTGATCCGCAAATGCCGCACGCGAGCGTCTTAACGAGTACTTCGCCAGGACCCGGCTCAGGGATAGGCAACTCGTCGACGACCAGTTGCTGATTGCGCATGATGGCGGCTCGCATAGAAAATTCCGATTAGGACAAAGTGGATTAATTATAAGCTAGAAGCAATTGCGCTTTGAATCGTTTGCTAAAGGCCCGCGTCGTCCGCGCACACCTTGCCAAGTGCGGCCCAATCGAGATCCTCATAGCCGCGCTCGATACCCGCGAGAAATTGATCACGAACCACATTTGCGATCGGCATCGGTACCGACATAGAGTTCGCGGCATCCAACGCCAAGCTAATGTCTTTGAGGCCGAGATTGAGCTTAAAGCCCGCCGGTTCATAGCGCTGCTCTGCAATCATGGCGCCATAGTTCTTATATACAGGCGCCGAGAATAAAGTGCTTGTGAGTAGTTCAAGGAGTTCGTTCGGTTCGATATCGAATTTGCGACTCAGGGCGAATGCTTCGGCCAATGTTTCAATGGTGGAGGCGAGCATATAGTTGCCCGTGATTTTGACGACATTAGCAGCGACGGGATCACTACCAACCACGAATGTGCGTTGCCCCATCACGTCGAACGCGGCTTGGCAACGCTCTATCGCTGCCGGGGGCCCGCCAGCAACGATAAACAACTTACCTGCGGCTGCGGCATCTGGCCGTCCGAATACCGGCGCGGAAACATAGTTGTGCTCGGCTTGAGTATGCGCCTCGTTTAATCGTCGACCCATCGCCTCGCTAATCGTGGCCATGGACACATGGATGCCGTGCGGCGGCATTGCGCGTAGAAAGCTATCGTTGCTAAATACGACGTCCTCCATGGCGCGGTCGTCAGCGAGCATGCTAATAACGATTTCATTCGCCGCTGCTTGTGCAGGGTGATCGGCAACGGTCGCGCCATCTGCGACGAGTTCGGTTGCTTTGGCGGCGGTCCGATTATACGCCTGGACCTCATGACCAGCGGCGAGCAAATTACGAACCATGCCGAGCGCCATGCGACCGATCCCGATGAACCCGATTTTCATTGCGATCTCCTATTTGTGAATTATTTGATGAGCACGCCAAAAAGTTGGGAATGACCGGTAACCATGATTCGATGGCGAACGGTGGTAGCGGCGATAGTGAGCGGCTGGGTGATGTGCGGAAAACGCTCGGCTGCGACCATTGCAGTGCTCGATGTTGAAAATATTAGATGATACTGCCACAGATTTAGGGGGCCTTCACGGCGACCTATGCTCGGGTATCGATCCCGGTACAATGTGGATAACTAGCTTAGGAGAACCAAGGTGAGCAAAAGTCGAATAGGGGCAGCGATCTGTTTGTGCTTCAGTTTGAGCGTAGCGAGTGCTGAGGACTGGCATCCCTCGAAGTTCGGCGCCGACGATACCCTCGGGGCGATAAATCATCTGAGTCCGGCTCTCGTCGTCGAAGCGGCGAAACTGATTAAAACAGGCAAGACTTATGCGCTTGGCGTCGAAACAGGGCCCGACTCACCAGCATATCCGCCGCGTAGCTACTCGATGACCATATTGCAGCTATCCGATGGCACGGGCACACCATTTGGCGGCAACAAGGTGACAGGTAACGATGATTTATTGATCACTTGGATGGGTATCGGCTCGCAGATCGATGGGCTAGGCCACGTCGGGATCAACCACCTCTACTACAACGGCACACCTGCTAAAGATTTTGTAAACAATACTGGCCTAACGAAATTCGGGGTCGATAAGCTGCCGCCGATCGTTGGGCGTGGTGTCCTCCTCGATATGGCGCGCTTAATGAACAAGCCGATGCTCGAGCCTGGTACCGCCTTTAACCGCAACGAGATCGACGCAGCGGCAAAGGCGCAAGGCGTGAATATAAAAAAGGGCGACGTCGTACTTTTCCACACCGGTTGGATGAATAAAGCGGATACCGATAGTGACGCATTTATGCAGGGTGAACCCGGGCTTGGAGTCGACGGAGCAGCTTATTTGGCCGAACTTGGTGCAGTCGCGATAGGGTCCGACAGTTGGGGTGTGGAAGTAATTCCATTCGAAAAAGACGACGAATTTTTTCCTGTTCATCAGGAATTGTTGGCGAAAAACGGTGTTTATATTTTGGAAAACATGGACACGCGGGCATTGGCCAAAGATCAGGCTTGGGAATTTCTTTTTGTACTTGGCCAACCGCGATTTGTCGGTGCGGTACAGGCCGTGATTAATCCCGTTGCGATCCGCTAAACGCGAATATCAACTCACCAAGGAGTTATCAATGCGCATCACGATCGAATACTGCATGCAATGAAACTATGAACCGACGGCCCTCCGTGTGAGGGATATGTTGGCGGCATCGGGCGATCATACGGTCGAACTCATCGTTGGTTCGGGTGGGGTTTTCGAGATTGTAGCTGACGGTGAGCTCAAGTTTTCTAAGAAGGCGACGCGGCGATTTCCGAATGATGGCGAAATCAGTGAGATGTTAATTTCCGTTTAGCCGTTTGTTCGACCCCTACCGGCCGTCGGCCTTCCCTATACGGTTGGCGGACGATGGGATAAAAAGCTCGGATAGGTGAGCATGTTCCGCATTGTTCGATCTGACAACAATGGCCCTCCATAACTTAGTGTTTCGAGGAGACCACCTATGCTTAGAATCAAATCTGGATTTTTCGCCTTCCTATTGGCGACAGTCGTACACTCGGCGTTCGCGGGTGCATGGAATACCAATGAACAAGGCGTTGTACTGAACGGCCATGATGTCGTTGCATATCACCTTATGGATCAGGCGGTAGCGGGCAACGCCGCACACGCGGCGACCTATGACGGAGCAAAATTTCTTTTCGCCAATGCAGATAATCTTGCAAATTTCAACGCGAATCCTAGCAAGTACGCGCCGAAATTTAATGGTTATTGTGCGTTCGCAGCTGCCAAGCACAACGCGAAAGTTCCAGCTAATGCAGACACATTTAAGATCTACAATGGCGAGTTATTAGTGTTCTTTAATGATCTGCATGAAGGACAGAAAGTTAATACCAAATTGCCGTGGAACAGCGACGAGAAAGCGTTATATGGAATGGCAATTGATAATTGGAAAACGCTGAGTGAGAAATAGCAGCAATTACTTCCGATTCTATGGATATTCTGTCAGACATTTTTAGAGCAATTCGGTTGCGCGGCGTGGTGTATTTTCGCGCCGCCTTCCATTCCCCGTGGGGCATGAAGATCCCGAGCGGTCGTTTCGCGAGTTATCATGTCGTCTGCGACGGCAGGTGTTGGTTGCGGGTGGAAGATAGCGAAGCACTGATAGAAATGGGGAAGGGCGATATCGCCGTGTTTCCCCATGGCCATAGCCATTCGCTCTTATGCGATCCGGCGGCTGAGGCGGTTTTGGCCGAGCAGCTCATTGCGTCACCAAGAACCGACGCAGTTAAGGACGGTTTGGCGTTTGGCGGATCGGGGTCGGCATCGACATCGCTAATTTGCGGCCATTTCGAATTCTTCAGCGATCTATCGCATCCGCTATTCGACACACTACCGCCGTTAGTCCATGTCAGTGCGGCACACGGCGACGGGAGTTGGATCGCCGCGGCATCGGCGCTCGCAGCAGACGCGTCGCACGGTGATGCCGCAGCGATTAATACTGCGGTCGATCGATTAGGAGAGGCGCTTCTTATCCAAACGTTGGCGAGCTATGTTCGATCGCGAAGCGACAGCGAAAGTTTTCTCGCCGCGATTCAGGATCGCCATTTAGGGCGGGCTATCGAAGTAATGCACAGTGATATCGCGCGCGACTGGAATCTCACCGAGCTAGCCGAAATCGCAACCATGTCGCGGTCGGTCTTCTCTGAACGATTCCGGCGCATGGTGGGTACACCGCCGATGATTTATTTGGCGCGCTGGCGCATGTTGAGAGCCCGTGAGCTGCTAATTGAAACGGGGCTACCGGTAGCGGAAATTTCTGAACGAGTCGGATACCGATCCGAGTTCGCGTTTTCCAAGGCATTTAAGAAAAATCTTGGTGAAACCCCTGGCGAAGTACGCAAAATGGCTGCAGTCCACCAATAATTATCTCGTTCGGGGTGATCAGTTGATGGAGCTACGGGCCTTTAGTCTAAGGCATTGCATCTACGATCCCCCACATGTAAAGCGCAAGGTAAGAACGGTTTGGTGCGAAACGCGCAACGAATTTATCTGTGTTGCGAACCTGGCGTTTATTCAAGTAACCCGCAAAGGTACGCGCAACCGCGAGGTCGCCAGCAGGCCATACATCGGTGTCGCCGAAATAAAACATCGATGCCATGTCGACGGTCCACTGCCCAACACCGTGCAATTCCAGCAGTGTTGCCGAACGCGCCGCAGCGTCCATTTTACGCAGTCGTCGCGGGGCGATACGGCCATCGCGCGCGGCCTCGTTAATGGCAAGTAGCGCTTTGGTTTTATTGCCAGATGCACCACAGTTGCGCAACTTGGCGCTGTTCGCCTGAGTAAAAAACGTCGGGATTTTCTGGTCGGTATCACGCGCGCTGAGTTCGATTCTTGACCAAATCGTGCGCGCCGCTTTAGTTGAAAGCTGTTGTCCAATAATAACGCGGGCGAGGAACTTGGCGATACCGAGATGCTTTCGGTTTGGTAGCGTCATCGGACCGAGATCGCGCATATGGGATGCGAGTTGCGGTGAGATATCACCGGCAATGTGCAAGAACTCGCGGTATAGCTTCGGCGTCATCGTATCGTTCATTAACTGGTAGGGTCTGGTGTCGTTAAAAATATAGCGCGCTAGTATGCCATGCTCGAGGGACCAAATAGCTGCTTAACAACCCGCCTACACCTCGAATAGATCGGATTGAGCGGGCGATTCGTCGCGGTCTATAAAATTGGCAAGCCCAACGCCGACCAAGCGGTAACGAGTTGCTGTCGGTAGATCGACCCGTTCGAGCAATTGCACGGCGACTTCCGCTACCGCGTCGCTTGAGGTGGGCGGCGCGTCGGGGGTGAAGCTGCGCGTGACGGTTTGAAAATCACTCGTTTTTAATTTGAGCACAACGGTGCGCCCGATTCGATCGGATTTCGCCGCGGCTGTCCAGGTTCGCTCTGCAGCCGATAGCGTAGGGTTTGTTAGTTCAGCGAGTTGCAAGTCGGTTTCGAAAGTTTGCTCAGAGGATATCGACTTTACTGGGCGATCGGGGCGCACTAAGTTGTCGTCGACGCCGCGCGCGAGATTGTAAAGCCGCAGTCCGAAGCGGCCGAAATGAGATTCGAGATCGCGTAATTCGAACGGTAGTAAGTCCGCAACCATTGTTACACCCATGTTGCTTAAGGTCGACTGGGTCGCTTTCCCTACACCCGGTAACTTCTTCACCGGTAGATCTTTTAAGAAGTTTTCTATCTGATGCGGACGTACAATAAAAATACCATTTGGTTTGCGCCAATCAGAAGCGATTTTGGCAAGAAACTTGTTTGGTGCTACGCCGGCAGATGCGGTAAGTGAAGTGAGATCCTGTATTTGTTGTCGAACGGATTGCGCGACCTCGGTCGCGGTGGCAAGGCCGGTTTTATTTTCCGTAACATCGAGATAAGCCTCATCTAGTGACAGCGGTTCAACTAAATCCGTATGGCTTTGGAATATTTCGCGAATTTGTTTGGATACTGCGCGATAACGCGAAAAATCCGGCGGCAGAAAAATTGCATCGGGGCACATTTTTTCAGCGCGCATCGCCGGCATCGCAGAGTGGATACCATACCGCCGTGCCTCGTAGGAAGCCGCGCACACAACCGAGCGTTGTCCGCGCCACGCAACCACCACCGGCTTACCTTTGAGTTCCGGTTGATCGCGTTGTTCGACGGACGCGTAGAACGCGTCCATATCGATATGAACGATTTTGCGCATAGTTGAATTAATTCGGTGGCCGGTCGCTCTTGTTCGCAGTCAATAGCTTGCGCGATTTGCTATTATGCCAGCCAACGACACATCCGCGGAGGAGTGAATGATGACTAGCGTTTCTGGGCTTGGCTACGTCGGCTGCAGCATAACGGCCGCCGACGCATGGCAGCAATTGCTCGGCGGTGTTTACGGGCTGCAACGCCGTGAAGATTCTCCTGCCGGGACCCATCAATTTCGTCTTGACGAGCAACACCATCGATTAACGTTGTACGAAGGCGACTACGATGGATTAGCGTACGTCGGTTGGGAAATCGCCACGCGCGAAGATCTTAAGATATTAGGCGCGCACTTAAGTCACAACGGCGTTGCCATCGAAGCCGGCGATCCAAAACTGTGTGCCGAACGCGGCGTCATGGAAATGATCATCTTCGTCGCGCCGGACGGCGTCCGTACAGAAGTGTTTTTCGGGCCCAAGCAAGATCATATGCCATTTACGCCGAGCCGAGGGATGGCCGGTTATAACACCGGCGAGCTGGGTCTCGGTCACGTGGTATTGGCAAGTGACGACCCAGAGGAAACCGTTCGCTGGTATCGAGAGATGCTCGGGTTTCGCCTATCGGATTACATTTACTGGGACAATATCGAAGCGACATTTCTGCACTGCAATCCGCGTCACCATAGTTTTGCGGTAACCAATCCAATTGGGCCGCTTAAGGCGGGTGATCTCAATCACATCATGTTGGAGGCGAAATCGATGGACGACGTGGGGCGCGCCTACGATATCGTGCAGGACAATGATGTGCCGATCGCGCTTACCCTAGGGCGACACACAAACGATTTAACCACCTCATTTTACATTTACACGCCGTCGGGATGGTGGATCGAGTACGGTTACGGCGGTCGTTTGATTGATGACGAAGATTGGGAACCGAAGTTTTACAATTCGCCCAAATTATGGGGTCACGTCATGCGCGAGCCGCCGCCGTAGGCGAGTGCCGTGATCTACAGCTTAAATTCCACAACCGCGCCGCCGGCGCCGTATAGCGGCCCGTAATGATGGACGGCCGCACTGGAAAATTTCCCGCCCATGCCGCCGAGTAAGTAGGCGAAATGCTTAAAACCCATATCGACTTTTGCCTCTTGCGCATAGTCGGGACACGCCTTCCCGAGTGCGTCGATATCACCGCGTTCAATTAACGCGAGGATCTTGCGATTCCAATTATTTTCGTTGTCGCTGGCAATTTTATCCTCGGCGATATCGATCACGTGACGAAAAAACGAACCGGATAGGCCGCCGACACCAACCAGCGCGACCCGGCGGTTCAGTTTATCGGCTTGTTCGCGCACAACTCGGCCGAGGTTTAAGGTAATTTCCCAATCGTGGTATAGGTTGTTCGCCGTGACCAGCGATTGATGGCGTTGGTCTGGATCAAGAAAATTTGCGGCGATGATCGTTCCCGTATCAACCGGAAAGTGATCGTAGTCCACTCCCTTAGAGCGGATGTTGAACGCATCCGTCGCCGCGATCGCAGCCTCGGTCAGTTCTGTATCGGTGCGCATATCGAACGGCAGCTCGCCAAACTCGTGCCAGTTTTCGTCGACATGTAGACCGCTCGGATTTGGCCGCGTTTGCCACAGTTGGTCGAGGACCGCGAGCCATTGCGTCGAATAAATCGCGATGGTCTCGGCATTGGAGGCGGCGAGCGCCGCGCCGGCGGTGTCCAATGCATCCGCCATCGCGCCCCACGCCGGGTTGTTTCGTTGCACATAGGGTAATGGTGAGCCCGGGATCAGAAACGCGGAGACAATAGGCATTACAGGGTTTCCTTTAGGCTGCGCGCGCGAGACCGGCTTTAATTAAATTCCATTCCATAACGGCATTGCCAGTCCCGATCACCGTACCGTAGCCATGAAGTTCACCGGCCAACTCCGGGTAGTCCATCGCGGCGAACATCCAGGTAAACGCACCCGACTTCACTTCGGCAAACGCTTCTTCAATGAACTGTGGCAGTAAGCGAAACACCTCTTTGATCTTGCCTTCGCGAAGTAGCGCGATCATACGCATGTCCCATAAATAGCCTTCGTGAGTTTCCGGGTGTTCTTGCGACATATCTTCCGGCGGGATGGGTTCTTCACGGAAGTGATAGTGACATAAGGTATTCGAAGCGAGTAATACCGCACGACGACCGCTTGCCTCGATAGCCTTGCGAGTTGCTTTGCCAAGCGTATCCATCTCCTCCAAGCCTTCTTCAGTAGTGAGATAGTACGGGGAGTTGTTTGCGGAAATACCGACGACTGGAATATCCCATTGCGGACGGATCATGTGTAGGGTAGTAATCGTTCCGTAATCGACGCGGAAATTTGGGTTGCGCATCATTTTTGAGGTGAGCCCCAGCTCCGCGGCAGCATTGCAACAGGCTTCGGCCAATTCGACATCAACTTCGAGTTCAAATTCGTAACGAAAGATATTCGGAAAGATCGGATCGACCGATTTACCGTTTAACTCTTTTACACCCAAGAAATGATGACCCTGTTGCGTAATCCAATGCGGAGAATGCACGAGTAGTACGTCTGGTTTCATCGCGTCGATATTTGCGCGCGCGCGTTCATACGCCCAACGCAACTGCTCCCAGCCGCCTTGTGAGCGCGGCTCATTTTGCGGTGGGTTCTCGCCATACACTAGGTGCGGCGGATGTGGTGCGAGCAGGCCCGCGACGATTTCACCTTTACTCATCAGTTACTCCTTCCTAGCCGAGCGATAAATACATTGTAGCCGAGGGTTCTTGTTATTTGATAGCAAACGGCCGCACTGGCGAGCCGGTCGCACCTTTTAACGGCAATGTACTAACGGCAAAAGCAAATTCGTAAACTTTGGCGGCGATTAAACCATCGAAATTTAAGTTCTCGATAATATAGATCCCGTGTTCAACCAAAAACTTTTGGTGGTTGGGTGCAAAACGTTTGGGATCGGGGCCCGGTATTGCCTCAACCGCCCAATTATCCGTACCGACCAACAGCACCTGCTGCTCGATCACCCAATCGCCGGCGCGATCCGACAGTCCGGGTGCACAGCTATTAAATTTAGCGTTATCGGTTTTCCAATAACGACCCCAGCCAGTGTGATAGAACATCGCATCGCCTGGCCGAATAGCGTCTTGCGGAAGTTGCTGGCGTTTCAAGGCGGTGTGTATATCGTCAATCGAGATCTCTTCTGAGCAATTTAGATCACGCCCGCGCACGGCACTAATATCGAGCAATATACCGCGGGTGAAAATCGGGCCGACATTCTCGATCCCGAGTTTCGTAAAACCACGGCTCGTGCCGATCGCGGCATGAGTGTGGCCATTGTAATAATGGATCTGATTGAGATCGCCGCCGGGACCGAGATCAGTACCCATATGGCTTAATGCATCGAATTGAGTGCCGTCTTGTGAGAGGTGACCGGAAATATGATCCTCATTCCATAACAATTTATTCTCGCCGAGCGGCCCCCACGACGGCGCGCCCGGCACGGTGAGGGTGTACTTGCGTTGTTGTGGGGTGAGATTGAATAACGGCATCTCTTCTTCGAAGGTTCGCCCCATGTCGTACACGACGCCGGTTTTAATTAAAGCGGCCGCCGCAAGTGTTTTGCTCGGATTGAGCCGGTTTAATGCGCCGCGTTCATCGTCTGCCCCGTATGGCGACGGCCACCATTTCTGCGGGAGGTAGTCATTCGCGATAGCGCTACTTGGAATGAGTACAGCGATTAACAATATCTGCCAGCGCATGGGTCTCGTCTCCGAAATTAGTCACCGCTAGCGTAACCGTGGGGCCGGCTAAACGCGAGCACGGGGCGCTATGCGGGGACGATGGCGAGAGAGGATCTCAACGGTCGAGTACACCCGTTAGCGCGTTACGCAATACGCTTTCGATATCGGCATGGTTGCAAGGTTTCGGGTTAGTGTCTAAGGAGGGATCGGTGGCAGCCATCGGGACGATTTTCGATATGAGATCGGGATCCAAGATCCCGTCGAGCGTCGCCGGAAGGGCGAGCTGTTCGCGAATTTCTAAGAACCATGTGAGTAAATCCTCGAAACGATCCCCCAGCCCCAGGTATTGCGCGATACGAGTGCAACGGTTTTCGATTGCGACGCGGTTATGGACCATCACATAGGGCTGAAAGATTGCGTTCGCCGTGCCGTGATGGAGTCCGGTGATCCCACCCACGGGATGCGATAAGGCGTGAATTAATCCTAATCCTTTTTGAAACGCAGTGGCGCCCATCGCTGCGGCCATTAACAAGTGGGTACGGGCGTTTAAGTTGCCGCCGTCGCTAAAAGCGTCCGCTAAGTTCTCGGCGATCAAACGCATACCTTCCAATGCAATCCCGTCGGCCATGGGGTGGTAGGTCGGCGCGCAGTAAGCTTCGAAGCAGTGCGCGAAGGCATCCATGCCGGTCGCGGCGGTCAGCTGCGGTGGTAATCCGACGGTCAATTCGGGATCCGCCAAAACCATATTCGGTTGTAGTTGGGGGTGAAAAATAATCTTTTTGGCTTTTGAATTCGGATCGAGGATCACCGCGGCGCGACCGACCTCGGAGCCGGTGCCGGCGGTCGTCGGTATGGCGATACTCGGCACGATGTTTGCGCTAATCGCACTTTTCCAATTATCGTCGCGGTCTTCGTAGTCGAATACGTGTCCGGGGTTATGTGCCAGCAGTGCGACGCATTTGCCGACGTCCATGGCTGAGCCTCCGCCAATTAAGATACAACCATCCGCTCGGTGAGCTTTGAACGCCTCGAGCCCGGCCGCGATGTGCTTGCTGGACGGGTTCGTAGCGACATCTGAGAACACAGCGAGCGCGAGTTTCTGTTCACTCACGTGATCGACAATCGTCGTCAACCAACTGAGTTTGGCGAGACCTTCGTCGGTGATCAGGAGTGGGCGTTGGATGCCCAGTTCGGTACAAGCGGCGGGTAACTCATGCGCTCGGCCGGCGCCGATGCGATACGTATTCGGATAATTGAACTCCGCGCGAATGGTCACCGGCGTGCTAAATTATTCCTTTAACAAATACGCGATGTGTATCCGATTAAATTCTTCAGGCTCTTCCCATTGAGGCCAGTGCGCGCTGTTTTCAAGGACGACGAGCTCGCCATTTGGGATCAGCGCGACGCCTTGTTCGGCTAACGGTACGAGCTGTCCAGGGTTGTAGCGGGTCCACAGCACTAAGGTTGGACAATTGAGTTGCGTAAGCAACGTGGGGTTATTCCATCGTTCAGCAACGTCCGGATCGAGCAGCGCGCCGATGCTTTGTTCGGCGATTTGACGGATCACTGCTGCCCGGCCAGGTTGATCGTAAATTTGTTTGCGGCAGGTAATGAGTTCCTCGGTGACACTGTGGTCTTCGTGTACCAGCCATCGCAAGCGCATGCGAATAGCGTCGCGATCCGGGGTGCCGGTCGCCTTACGCGAGCGATCGAGCAAATCTTGTAAGTCCTTTTTACCGGCGTCGTCGGGCGGTAATAAGATCCCTGTGTTCATAACGATCTTGGTGACTCGGCTGGGGTGCTGCAAGGTGAACCACGCTGCGACTTGCGCGCCTAATGATTCGCCGGAAATAAATACTTTTTCTGCGCCAATCGCATCGACGAATGCGAGTAAGTGATCGACATAATGCTGCATCGAATAGTCGATATCCGGCATGTCGGAATAACCGTGGCCGACCATATCAATCGCATGCACCGTAAAATGCTTAGCGTGTTCCTCGAGGTTGCGTAGGTAGGCTTCCGCGTGGCCGCCAGTGCCGTGTAAGAAGATCAACACTGGACCGCTACCGGCAGTGATGGAGCGGGTTCTAATTCCGCCGGCGTCGATGAACGTTTGTTTGAATTCGACGCCTTGCAGCGTATTCCAAATACTACTCATCGCTTAATACCTCCACCTAGGTGCCAAATACACGGGCGAGATGTTCATCGGAGGGTGGCTTCGTCATCAACGATACTGCCACCATTGCCGCGATTGAAACGAACGCGCCTAAGGTTGCGCATGCAAATGGGTTATTCGCTTGTGAAATTAACCAAGCGCCGGCAACTTCGAGCGCGCCGCCGCTAAACCAGCTTGGGTTTAGCAAATTGGCGTGCAACACACTAAAAGCAATCCCGCCGACGATGAATCCGGCGATGGCGCCCGCACGCGTTGCGCGGCGCCACAGCACGCCGAGGAACATCGGCGAAGCGGAGGCCGCCATCATGCCGCCAATACCGATCCAAACGAGTAACGCTACATTTGTCTCACGCGTATTCCACGCCATTGCGACCGCGCCGATGAGCACTAAGACCGTTGCTACCCTGGAAATCAGCAAAGCAACTCTATCGACCGACGCGTTATCATTTTTCGCGCCGAAACGAGGTGCTAAGGTGCGGCGATAAATGTCGTTCGCAAAAATTTGCGCGGTTGAGACGACGAGGCCATCTGCCGTTGACATCACGGCAGCGAGAACCCCGGCGCCGATCATTGCCGCCGCCCAGCTCGGGAGGGTGGCAATAAAGAGTTCCGGAATCGCCTGATTTGGGTTCATGCCATCCGCGAACAAGGCATCGCCTAAAATAACTCGGGCCATAATCCCGCCGCAGGTAATCGCCGGTAATAACATGCCGAAAGCGAACGAGTAGGTAATGAACTTTACTTGATCGCGATTGCTTTCCAGTGCCCATAGCTTGTTACCGATATGTGGTAACAGTCCGAGCGGCAAATGGGCGACGAAAATCGCGACGAGGTCCCATTTCGAATTAAACAACGGATGCGTTGGATGGAGCGATGCAGTGAGATCGGGATCGATCGCACGTAACTGCGACACCATGCCGTCGAATCCGCCCTCAATGCCGAAGCCGGTTAAAAACATCCACAGTACGACCGCTGCGAGCGCGAGCATGAGTGCGCCTTGAACCCCGTCGGTGAGGATGTCCGCGTGCGCACCGCCCATAACTACATAGAACATCAATACGACCGCGGTGACACATAGCGCGGGAAATGTTTCGAGGCCCAACATGCTCGAAAACATGACAGCGCCAGCGAGCAACTGTCCCGCGAGATAAAACAGCAGCAGCATAGAGAAAAGCGCGGCTAAGATGCGTAACGTGTCCGAATCGAACCGATCGCCTAGATATTCCGGCATCGAGCGACTACCGAACGCTGCGCCCGCGCGACGAATCGCATGCAAACAAATGAGCACTCCGGTGTAGACACCCAACGGGTACACAAAGGCATACCACAACACCGACATACCGGATTTGTAAGCCAGCGCCGGCAGGCCGAGAAACGTGGCGCCGCTCGCCGCTGTCGCGGTCATCGCAAAGGCGAGAAACAGCGGTCCGTAGCTCGCACGTGCAGTGGCGAAATCATCGCTACTACGAATTCGGCGCATGCCGACAAAGCCGAACACCACCATTAAGCCGATGTAAATGGTCAAGAAGGTCCAGCCCCAAAAAATCAGGGGATCAATTCCGAACATACGTGGTTTCCCTTGGCGACATCGTTTGTTGTTGTGTACTTAGCGGCGCTGAATTACAGCGTTGTAAACCCGCAGCGACTTGCCAGTTCTTAGTGAAAGGGCATTTAAGATCGTTATCAGGGCTAAGGGTAACAACTCGCTGTGGGAGTTGGAAGTCGCGACCTTCGGTGTGCAACAACGAGGTAAACTCGGCGCAATTCGTCGTGCAAAATACTTTATACTTAAACTAAACTGGACGCGACACCAGCTGTGCCCATTGATGATGAGGTAGGCCATGAATATTGATGATATTAACCGCCGGCGATTCGTCCGCAATACCGGACTCGGTATGCTGATGTTTAACGTGGCCGGCGTACCGACCTGGCTTAGCCCGCAAATGGCGCACGCAAAAGGCATCGAACTCGAACATTTGCCAGCCGCTGATGCCGCGTTATTGGCGGCGTTCGCTGATCATGTCCTACCTGGCGCAGCAAGCGCTGGTGTGGTTCATTTTGTTGACCAGCAGCTCGGCGTCGACCCGCAAGAGTGTTTGCTCATAGCCAAATATTTTCCGGAAATCAAAGCACCGTTTAAGAATTTCTACACGATGGGATTGCGCGCCTTACGCGAAGCGGCGAACCGCGAGTACGATGCTCCGTTTACCACGCTAACGCCCGCCCAAAAAGACACGCTTACTGAGCGTCTATGGCGCGGCGAAGTGACGGATTGGAGCGGGCCGCCGCCACCGGTTTTTTACATGGTGGTGCGTAGTGATGCCGTAGACGTTGTTTACGGTACCAAAGACGGTTTCGACGAACTAAACGTGCCTTACATGGCTCACATTATGCCGACGGAGAAATGGTAGTGGCTGATAAAGTCGATGTCGTAGTGGTCGGATCGGGCGCCGCGGGCAGCGTCTATGCGGCGACCTTAGCCGAGGCTGGACGCAGTGTTTTGGTTCTCGAGGGCGGGAAGTCGAGGACTTTAGACGATCTCTACAGTTCGCAAATATGGGCGCGACGCCTCAAATGGGGCGCACCGTCGGTGGAGGAAACGGGCAAACATCCGATTTGGTACAACTTTAATTCCGGCCACGGCTACGGCGGCGCAGCGATGCACCATTACGGTGTTTGGCCGCGCTACCACGTGGAAGACATGCGCATGCAATCGCTTTATGGGCGAGGTTTGGATTGGCCGTTCGAATACGACGTATTGCGGCCTTATTACGACCAAGTGCAAGCCGATGTTGGCCTATCGGGCGATGCCGAAGCAGAGATTTGGCGTCCGCCGGGCGCACCATATCCATTACCGCCGATCCTAGTGAACGAACATGGCGAGACATTCGCGAAAGGTTTTGCCGCTATGGATCTGCACACCTCGCCAATCCCGATTGCCGTTTTATCACGTCCATACAAAGGTCGACCTGCGTGTATTTGGGACGGTTGGTGTGACGCCGGTTGTCCGACCGGCGCATTGGCGAACCCATTGGCAGTTTATTTACCGCGGGCGAGCGCGGCGCAAGCCGTGTTGCAGTCCGAAAGTCAGGTGACGCGGGTATTGATGAATAGCGCCGGCGATCGGGCGATCGGTGTGGAATACTATGATTCCGCGAACAAGCGATGCGTTCAAGAAGCCGATGCCGTCGTACTCGCCGCGTTCACGATCGAGAACCCCCGAATACTCCTAAATTCCGCCACCTCGCAAGCGCCCGATGGGCTTGCGAACTCAAGTGGCTTAGTGGGTCGCTATCTTCTAAGCCATGCTGCCGTGATGGTTTACGGCATGTTCGAACACGAAACGAACAACTTTTTCGGTACGACAGGTGGGCAGTTATTTAATCAGGACGCATTCGATAAGCAATCCGACAGTGGCGCATTCGGTTCGCGTCAGTGGGAGATCGGTCTGGCGACCAAACCGAACGATCTGCTCGGCATCGCGATGAGTCGACCGGATATTTACGGTGAGGCGTTGCACAAATTTATGCACAAAGGAGCAAAACACTTAGGGGCAATGGTCGGTGTTTGCGAAGATCAACCGAATCTCGAGAACCGCGTCGAATTGTCTACGCATAAAGATCAATACGGACTGCCAAAAGCAAAGACCGTGTACGAATACTCCGAGGACGCGCTGAAACTGTGGGCAGCCGCCGGTAAGCAGGGGGTCGCTATTACGAAAGCTGCGGGTGCAAAAGAAGCGTGGCACGGTCCGCTTGGCGGACAACACATCATGGGCGGTACGATTATGGGTAGCGATCGTGCAAAATCTGTCGTCAATCAGTATTCACAAACCCACGATATCGATAATTTGTTTATTGGCGGCGGTGGCGTATTTCCAACGAGCTCGTGTGTCAATTCGACATTTACCTTACACGCGACTTCGCTCATGTCGGCGCAATATTTGCGCGATCACTGGTCGCAGTTAGCGACTTAGATTTCAGCCGTAGAGCGCGCCTTAGTTGGCCAATCACGTTTGTGTGTACGACGCATTTTGCGCAAGCAGTGACGCTTATTCCGAGCATCCGTTTCTCGATGTGCCATCCGCAGTGGCCAGCCATTATGCAATCGATGTTGGCGAAGTCACCTACCTAGAACACTTGGTTGCGGTTAATGCGCTGATAGAGCGTTTTCGCGACGCCGGCTATGGTGTAGGTCACCGAGTTGCGTTAATGCTCGATAATCGACCGGCGTTCATTGCCCATTGGTTTGCTTTAAATGCACTCGGCGCGAGCGTGGTGCCAATTAACTCAGAACTAAGTACCGCCGAGCAAGCTTACCTATTGACCCTCGCCGAAGTCGAGTTGTTATTGCACGCAGCTCAACACTCTGCGCTGTCGTTGGCGAGCGTCGCTGAACTTCAGAGCCCGATCCCGGTACTGTGTATCGATAATATCGTTGACCTTGCTCCGCCTCTTACACCGCCGCAACCAAATCCGATCGACCGCCATACCGAATGTGCAATTTTGTTTACCTCTGGCAGCACCGGTCGGCCCAAAGCGTGTGTGCTAAGCAATGAGTACTTTTTGGAAATGGGCGATTGGTATCGCGATCTCGGCGGCTTATGCGCGTTACAACCGGGTAAAGAGCGGCTGATTACGCCGCTACCATTAACCCATATGAATGCCATGGCAACCTCACTCATGGCGATGCTCAGCACCGGCGGGTGTCTCGTCCAACTTGACCGCTTCCACCCAACAAGCTGGTGGGCAACCGTACGCGAAGCGCGCGCGAGTGTTATCCACTACCTAGGTGTTATGCCAGCCATTTTGTTGCAACTTGAGAACAAGCAGGTGGAACGCGATCACGACGTTAAGTTTGGATTTGGCGCGGGGGTTAATCCAGCCCATCACGCGGCATTCGAGCAACGTTTTGGGTTTCCGTTAATCGAAGCATGGGCGATGACCGAGACGGGTGCGGGTGGCTGCATTGCGGCCAACCGCGAACCAAGACATGTCGGTCAGGCCTGTTTTGGCAAACCGAATTCCGATCGTATCGCGATGCGACTGGTCGACGAGCAAGATTGTGACGTTAGGCGCGGCCAACCGGGTGAATTGCTCGTGCGCGCGACGGGGCGCGATACTCATAAAGGTTTCTTCAAGGAGTATTATCGTAATCCGTCGGCCACAGATGATGGTTGGCGCGCTGGTTGGTGGCACACGGGTGACGTCGTCCGCGAACTTGACGACGGCTCATTGTGTTTCGTCGATCGTCGCAAAAATATTATTCGTCGTAGCGGCGAAAATATTGCGGCATTGGAAGTGGAAGCTGTGCTATCGCGTCACCCGGCAACCGCTGCGTTAGCGGTAACTGCTGCGTACGACGAAATTCGCGGTGAGGAAGTGATGGCGTGCATTGTGCTTGCTGATAATCACTCCGCAAATGAGCAAACTGCGCGCGATATATTTGATCATTGCCGCGCGGCGTTGGCTTATTTCAAGGTGCCAGGGTATGTCGTATTCGTTGAATCCTTACCGCTTACCGCAACCCAAAAGCCGCAACGTAACGAAATTAAGGTCTTGGCAAAAACGTATTTAAGCGAGCCGTCGAGCGGCGCATCGTTGTACGATTTTCGACCCGATAAACGGAAGCCGGCACGATGACCCAAGCATATGACGGCGTTGTGTTAGCCGCGCCCGTGAGTTTTGGCTACACCCGTTATAGTGAACACGGCGTACCGTGGTTTGTCGGTAATACCTTGCGCGAAATGCTCGCTTTAAGCTCGCTCGATAAGTCATCTATCGATGGCCTTGCGGTCGCGAGTTTTTCCCTACCCCCCGACACGCCACCGAGTTTGGCCGACTATTTTGGACTCGAGCTACGTTTGCTTGAAGCCCTACCATTTGGTGGTGCGTCCGGGGTCATCGCAGCGCGGCGGGCGGCGCGGGCGATCCAGGCCGGTGACGCCGAGATAGTCGCGTGTATTGGTGCGGACACGTTAAGCGCTGGAGATTTCGGCGATCTGGTAGCCAATTTTAGCTACTCAACTATGGATGCGAGTTTCCCTTACGCGGCGGCCGGTCCGAACTTGCCGTTCGCCCTGATGACCGCATCGTATATGGAACGGTACCGCGTCACGCGTGAGGATTTTGGTCGCCTATGTGTTGCGCAACGGTATAACGCCAATCACTACCCGCCGGCGCTACTCGGGGAAAAAACCTTAAGTTTGGAAGACTATCTCAACGCGCGGGCAGTCGTGGCTCCGCTCCATTTGTATGACTGCGTCATGCCTTGCGCCGGTGCGGATGGATTTCTTGCGATGCGTGAGACGCGCGCCCGAGAATTGGGCATTCCGTTCGTGCATTTGCGCGCCGCTTTCGAGTGTTTTAATGCCTACCCTGATGATGCCGTCCAATTTAGATCCGGGTGGACGCGTTATGCGTCCACACTGTACGCGCAAGCGGACACGTCGCCCGAGTCGATCGATGTTATTGAAACCTACGATGACTATCCGGTTGTGGTCATGATGCAGCTTGAGGGGATGGGATTGTGCGAAAAGGGGGAGGCCGCCAAATTTGTTCGAGACCATCCGCTTACCTTCGATTCGGGCGGCCCGGCGCACAACACCAATGGCGGACAATTATCCGCTGGTCAAGCGGGCGCCGCCGGCGGATTTATCGGCATCGTCGAAGCGATTCGTCAATTAACCCGTGGCGCCGGCGCGAATCAAGTCGCAAATGCCGTAACGGGACTGGTTACGGGCTTTGGAATGATCAACTACGACCGCGGTATTTGCACGAGCGCGGCGATTCTGAGAGCCGGCGATGCCTGAACGGCGCGAACGTGCACGCAGCGTCATTGGCGATAAACACGCACGCGGATTGGCAGAAGGTGGTTTTTGCATGCCAAGCTGCCGCGCTTGCGGCGAGGTGATCTACCCGCCAAGTGAAATTTGTACCGCTTGTTTAAGCGGTGATGTGACAATTGCGAGCTGTGACCCGGCGGCTAAAGTGATCGCAAGTGCACTGGTGGCACGAAGTTATGCAGAAGATTTTGCGGGCCGTGGGCCATGGCCGATCGCTTCTGTGAAAATGGATGCGGGGCCAATTGTGATGGTGCATGTTTGTGAAGTGCTACCGATAGGCACTGCAGTAGAACTAGTTGCGCTGCAAGATCTATTGGGACAAGGCGTTTTGGGCGCCATCCGTGATACTGCTGAGCTTGCGTTGTTGCAAGCGCGATTCGAGGTGACCGAATGAGTCCGCAACCGAGCGTTGTGATTACTGGTGGGAGTGCCGGAATCGGTCTAAAGATAATCGAAGATCTGATCGCTCACGATTATCAGGTGATCAATTTAAGCCGGCGTAAATCACCAATCGAAAGCGACAACGTTGTCGATATCGAAGTCGATTTACTTGATCGCAGTGCCCTTGCACAAGTGTGTCAGGAGTTGCAATCTTCAAACGCCGCTGCGTTCGTCCATAACGCCGGGGTTATTCATCCTAACTTACTCGGCGAGGTCAAGCTTGAGGATCTCGACAGCCTGAATCAGCTACACCTTGGTGCGGCGATTCAGATCGCCGAAGCCTTAGTACCTGCGATGAAGGCAAAACGCTTTGGTCGTATCGTGATTATGTCGTCACGGGCATCCGTCGGAATGGAACAACGTACGGCCTACGCTGCGACCAAAGCGGGACAGATCGCGATGGCACGCACTTGGGCATTGGAGCTGGCAGAATTTGGTATCACGGTAAACACGGTTGCCCCCGGCCCAATCGAGGCCACGGAAATGTTTCACGCGGTGGTGCCAGAAGACAGTCCTGCGCTGCAGAAAATGGCAGAAAAGATACCGGTTAAACGCCTAGGCCGTCCGGCGGACGTTGCACACGCGGTACGTTTCTTCTTAGATCCCGCGAGCGGGTTTATTACCGGGCAAAATCTTTTTGTGTGCGGCGGTACCAGCATCGGTTCAATTTAGCGTGCGTTAAGGGCGCTAGATGCGCGCCGCATAGGACCTCATCGGCGCTGCGGCGCGTATTTGCGTATCATTGGGGAACCTAGCGGAACGACGATAGTCCTCATCAAACGACCTGACGGAGCGCATCGAACATCATGAGCGAGAATGAACCGGCCACCGAGACCGAGGTAGCAGAGCTAGAAGAGGCGCCCAAACGAAGAGGATTCTCGGGCAAACAGGTAATGTTGTTCCTGTTTATCGCAATTTTAGCGACCGCGTTATTAAGTTTTTGGTTTATCCGCACTTACATTTATGCCTCCGATCTCAAACCGGTGGAACTGTCGGTTAAAGAGCAGGACCGACTCGATGCAAAACTTTACCAAATTGGGGTGGATCCGAGAGATCTGCTGCCCGATGCGAAGCGTTCTACCGACTTCGACGTCAACGGCAATTTAACCCCAGAGAAATACTCAGAAGACCCAGACAAACGCGCAATCGCTTTAAACGAACGCGAGCTAAACGCGATGATCGCGCACAATTCCAGTCTGGCCAAACGTTTCGCCGTTGATTTATCCGATAATTTGGCGAGTGCGAAAATTATTATTCCGGTGCCACCGGACATGCCGCTGCTCGGCGGGAAAACCTTACGCGTGAACACCGGGTTACAGCTCGACTATCAGAACGAAAAGCCACAGGTCATTTTGCGTGGCGTAAGCGTGATGGGAGTACCGATCCCGAACGCGTGGTTGGGTAATCTAAAAAACGTCGATCTCGTCGATCAATTCGGCGGTAGTCAGGGGTTTTGGCAATCGTTTGCTGCCGGCATCGAGTACATCAATATCTCTGAGGGGAAACTCAACATCAAGCTCAAAGAATAGGGCGCGATCGCGTCTATTTAGCTTACCGACCCGATTCCTGTGCTAGGGTGTCGCGCTCTTGAGTCAGGACCCCGATATGAATCGACTACAGCACGAAACGAGCGCCTATCTCTTGCGACATGCCGACAATCCGGTGCATTGGCACCCGTGGGACGCAGAAGCACTGAGTTTGGCGAAACGTAAAAGCAAACCGATTTTGCTTTCAATTGGCTACGCGGCGAATCATCAATGTCGAGTCATGGCGAGCGAATCGTTTGAAAGTCAAAAAGTCGCGAAATTTATGAATGATAATTTCGTGAATATTATGGTCGATCGCGAAGAGCGTCCGGATCTCGATCGCATTTATCAGAACGCGCAGCAATTGTTGAATCGCCAGCCCGGCGGTTGGCCGTTGACCATGTTTCTCGATCCAACCGATCAGTTACCTATTTTCGGCGGGACGTATTTCCCTCCGCAGCAAACGCGCAAGTCGCCAAGTTTTCGCGATGTATTAAGTGGTATCGCGAAAACTTTCGGCGATCAAAATGAAAAAATGAAGGAATTTAAGAGCAAGCTGCGAGAGGCGTTGACTACCGCTCCCGGAGCGATGGTGGAGGGCGATCTCGACACCAGTTTGATCGATCGGGCGTGCGGTCAAATCGACGGTAGTTTTGATGAAAAAAATGGCGGATTTAGCGAAGCGCCGAAATTGCCCCACCCGGCGGGCCTTGATCTAATGCTCGATGTCGCTAGCGAGATCGATAGCGAAGAAAAGTCGACCCGCTTATTGTATATGCTTGACCATACGTTAAGTGCGATGTCGCGCGGTGGTCTTTTTGACCATCTTGGCGGTGGCTTTTTCGGACACTCGGTTGATGCGCAATGGACGATTCCGCACTTCGAGAAAATGCTGTTCGACAACGGCGCGTTGTTGTCGCTCTATGCCCGGCGTGCTGAGCAGATAGATTCAACGTGGTTTCGCGACGTTGCGAACCGTAGTGCAGACTGGCTGCTGCGTGACTTGCAATTAGAGGATGGCGCGTTCGGCGCAAGCTTGGACGCAGATGTAGAGAGTAGCGAAGGTAGTTATTACGTTTGGTCTCGAGAAGCTTTGCGCGAGGCGGCCGGAGATGATTTTGAATCATTTGCCGAATGCTTCGGATTGAACGGCAAAGCGAACTTAGGCGCGAGCTGGCACCTTCGTTTAACGCCACCAACACCGCAGGATAATCCGGCCGACCAACCATTACTGCCCGCGGAAGTCGGTGCCGCGCGCGAGCGCGTGTTGTCCGCGCGTGATGCGAGGGCGAAGCCTGAACGCGATCTTAAGATCATCACAGGATGGAACGCTTTAGCAGTGCGCGGTCTGGTCGACGCGTACAGCGCTCTTGGGCGCGAAGACTGTTTGCGCGCGGCTACCAAGACGATCGACTATCTCCATGCAACGCACTGGCAAGCGGGGCGGTTATCTGCCACTAGTTACCGTAAGCAAGCTCGCCACGACGCCTACCTCGACGATTATGCCTATTTGTTAGAGGCGCTATTAGCGTTACTCGCGGTGAGTTGGCGCGATAGCGATCTCGAATTTGCTGTCGTGCTTGCCGATACGATGCTCGAACATTACGAGGATAAGAAAAACGGCGGCTTCTACTTTACGTCACACGACCACGAAAAACTGATCCAACGACCGAAGCCAGTTGCCGATGATTCGCTGCCATCCGGCAACGGTAGCGCCGCGCGAGGGCTTCTGGAACTTGGATACCTACTGAATGAATCGCGATTTATCGATGCCGCTGAGCGAACCGTACGCGCGAGTATAAACGATGTTGAACGCTGGCCCTCTGCCCATGCGGCGCTTGTTCAGGCGCTGCGTGATTTAACCGCTCCGCCAATGCGCGTTGTTTTGCGCAGCGACGACCATGATGCGGTCCATGCGTGGCGTGAAATGGTGCAGGGGTCGTCTTGGCGATCGCGCTGTTATGCGATCCCGACGAGCGCGCGCTGGTCGGCGGGTGAGTCGCCTGGATCGTCGATCGATGAAAAGGCAGCCGTAACGGCGTATGTACGGCAGGGCGAAATTTGGAGTGATCCCATCGTCGAACTCGAGGGGTTGGCGGCAAGACTTAAATCTTAAACGTAGCGACTCCACTAAAGTCGCGCGAGAACCTAAGCGACATTACTCGGGCTTAATATCGCACACTCTGGCGCGAACTTCAGCGGCGCGCCAGTTTTCGCCTGTAAGCTATCGCGATCGACCCCTTCGCATATTGCGGTAACGCACAAACCGTTGTTGGAAATCTCGATGACGGCGAGATCCGAATACACACGGTTAACGCACGCAACGCCGGTTAATGGCAAGCTACAGCGCTCGACGACTTTAGCCGCGCCGTCCTTGCTGACATGACTCGACAGCATTACCCAGACTTGTTTGGCGCCGGCCACGAGGTCCATCGCGCCGCCCACCGCCGGGGGGCGCGGACCTGGGATTAACCAGTTAGCAATGTCGCCGTTAGCGGCAACTTCGTAGGCACCTAGAATTGAAATATCGATATGCCCGCCGCGAATCATTGCAAAGGAATCTGCATGATGAAAAAACGAGCCGCCCGGGAGAATGCTCACCGCTTGCTTGCCGGCATTGATTAAATCCCAATCTTCTTCGCCTTCAGCCACTGCCGGGCCCATACCAAGCATGCCGTTTTCCGTGTGTAGAATAAATTCGCGGTCGTCAGGGATGTAGTCGCCGACGAGCATCGGCATGCCAATACCAAGGTTCACATAGCTACCGGCCTGAATGTCGTGGGCGACAGTACGTGCAATATCTGCCGAGGATAGTTTCATTTCGTCTCTCCCACTTCGATCATACGATTGACGAAAATCCCCGGGGTGATAACTTCTTCGGGCGGCACTGCGTCAACGAATTTTCGCACTTCCACTAGGGTTGTCGATCCCGCCATTGCCATTACCGGATTAAAATTCCGTGCCGTTTTGCGGTAGGTCAAATTCCCCCAGCGATCGCCAGTTGCGGCATGAATTAACGCGACATCGCCTTTAATGCCGCGCTCCATCACATATTGCCGACCGTCGAACTCGCGTATTTCTTTACCCTCGGCTAACGGCGTGCCATAAGCGGTGGCCGTGTAAAATGCTGGAATTCCTGCACCGCCGGCGCGAAGGCGTTCGGCCATCGTCCCTTGTGGCACGGTTTCAAGTTCGATTTTGCCGGCGGCGTAGAGA
>JAVJHY011088536.1:0-15322 GCA_035593235.1 Phascolosoma agassizii | reverse complement strand
TCCCATTATATTAATAGGTAATGTCTAATGGCTACGCGAAGCCGATCTGAGAAAAAAAGTACTAAACCGAAACTATCCCCTGAAGCCAAAATACAGCTACAAACAATCACCTCTGACGTTGTACCGGTGAGTTTCACCAAGCAACAACGTAAAGAAGTTCAGCAAGCGATTGAAAAAGGCATGGCAACGGTTAGAAATCAAACAAAAATCAACAGCCGTGAACGTGACAAAAAACTAAAACAGCTTCAAAAACAGCTAGCTGATGTGAAACAGGTCAATATGACCAATGACATTTTGCAGGGAAATCCGAAAAAAATAACGGCCGCTTCGTTAACTCCCTGGATTTTATTGTTTGTATCTTGGGCTGGGTTCGCAATTTTTTTATTCGTAATTAAAGGGGTCGGTGGAATTTTCGGATGTAATTTTTTCAGGCTTAATATAAATAAACTCTGACCAGATAGCCCTTATTAAATAAGCTATATTATATTTTCTAGGCGGGCAGGACGCCCGCTACTCACGCAATCCGCACAATCAAGGATGATAATTAATGACCTCCCTTAAACCCCTCTGTATTACCTACCGTAAAGGCTATAAATATCAGCTCTCAAAGGACTACTCCATTGAGGTGGATATCTACGCTCCAAAGTTGTTTGACCTGCAATTTCTTCGCCTTGATGAGGAGGGCCTGCTGTTGATAAAAAGCGGCTACGCCTGGGATGGCGTTAGCGGCGGGCCAGACTGGCAGTCGATGATGCGAGGATCTTTAGTGCACGATGCCTTCTATCAGCTGTTACGTGAGGAATACCTGCCCCAGTCTCTTCGCCAGCAAGTCGACGCACTGTTCCGTCAGCTGTGTTGTGAAGACGGTTTGAGCGCCCCCCTAGCTTGGGGTGCTTATCAGGTAGTGCGTAAGTTTGGCGGCACTCACGCCGCGCCTGCGGCGAAAAAAGAAGCAGTCCATGCTCCTTTGGATTGTGAGTCTTAAAGGACGTTGGTTGTCGGTGTGGTAAAGCTCTCTTTGTTTTTGTGCTTTTAATGACCTCTTTTAAGCGGCTGAGTAAATTAAATTTTTGAGGGGTGAATCGGCAGGACGCCGATTTAGGGCTAGCAGGCCAAGGACGGCCTGTTTGCCCGACCGCTTAAAATTTTGATTTACGAAGGTACCCGCAGGGCCGATTAGTGAGGCGGTTTGACGTGCAGGGATGCACTAATGTCGCGGGCTCATGGATGAGTAGGAGTGACCTTTTGTGTTCTTTGGCGTTAAAGAAAATGAAGGGGTTGGAATTAAAGGGGTCGGAGGAGATTTTCCCCTAGTTACTTTCAGGCTCCAAGATAAGTTACATCCGATCTCAAGTTTAAAATTACCTATCCTTTGGCTGGGAAAAGGACAATGTCGGAGTCGTGGGATTTAATAGCGTCCATGTACTCTGGTATGCTAATTTTTTTATCATTTAAATAATCCAGTTCAGTTTCAAATGAGTCGATTCTGGCGATGCTTTCTTGATTGCGTTCATGAAATGACATTATAGACTTTGATTGATTTTCAAAGTCAAAGTTAATTGATAGTTGTTCACGTCGGTCACATCTTTGTAAATATAATTCTTTGGGGTTGAACCTTAGTAATTCATCCATTTCTGATGTGACGATGTTTAACCTATGTCGGTAGCTTCCCAGGTCACCTAACAAAAATTCGGCTTGAAGTAGGCCCAAGCAACAAAATATGTACCTAGATGTCAGTTCATTCAGCTGGTCTATGTTGAGGCTTATGTCTGACGAGAGTCCCTCCGAACATAGTAAGGAACCATAATAATGTCTAAGTGTTGCAAAGCTTGATGCGGCTTCCGTTGCAAGGGCAACTCTGCGTTCCTCGGTTTCAGAATTTTCAGCGGCGAGTAGCGCGTCTGCTGCAGACATGATGGATGCGTAAGACATTGCATCCCAATTTTTATGTAGCTTTATTAGAGATTTTTTGATGCAGGTGATATCAGCTGCGACATTATCGAGTGTTGCTGAGATGGCATTGAGTTTACGCGTTACGATCGCAAAGCCTGCAATAGAAACGCCTAGTCCGACTAGTGATGCTCCAGCAGCAATATTTGTTGTCATTTGAAGAGCGCTGAGCGTTTGCTTTATATGGGTGAGCTGCACATTTGTAGCTATATGGCCTATAGGGTCAGCTATAGCGGATATGGGGTTTAGGTTATTAATTAGCGAGCTCATCGCCCCGGTCTCTTTCAGGTGGCCTAGAATCTTCCCTGTGTGTGAATCTTTGAGTATCGCGCCATAGCGAATTATATCCCCATTAAGAAGCCCAGGTATAAATTTACGGGATTCTTCCATTAGGATGCTCATTTGGATTCCTTTGGGGTGTTCTTTATTCGTTGGCCGATAAGTAGTAGTTCAATTGTTGCGGGTATAATTTTTCTATAGGCGGGCCCGGATAATTGAACACCTAATAAGGGTAGCGCAATACCAATTCCAACAGGTCCTGCTATGACACCAGGTGCAGCGGCCGCAAATGGTAGTCTAGTCGCGGTGTGCGCTGCAAAAGTGAGGATGCCGCTGGCTATAGCGCCCATGGCAGGGGTGAATTTTGTGGCTTCTTTGGTTAGGGGGCCCTTCGGTGTCGCAGTTCCTTTGCCGTTATTTGTTATGTTTGAATAGAGCGCTAGTATCCCTTGCTCTACTTCATCATCAGACATACTTTCTGTTGTGTCCGACGTGTTGAGTAGTTTAAGAGACTTAATTCGTTTCCACACGGCACTGTTTTTTTCCGATTTTTCTGTGAGCTCTTTATGGATTAGGCGTATAGCGTCTGTGTATTCGGGGGATTTACTGTCGATTATCGGTCGTATGGTGTTAAGGATTGTATTATCAGCAGCATCTAAATAGGCTTTTTCAATTTCTTTATCAGATGAATCATCTGGAATACATAAGTGTTTACACACCATAACTCGTTCGGCCAAAGTGGCTTTTATTAACCGATCACTAATTATTTTTATTGTCATTATTGAGTCTTATTTAGTTGGCTCTTGCCTATCAAGGGTAAACTAATCTAGCTGAAAAGTAATCGTGTTATCCGGCATGATTTACTAAATTATTACAGGTGATTTCATTCGCCACGCCCTGTGGCTCACTCTTTAGGCAGCTTAGCTGTGTAAATTTATTTCAGACAAATTTGTGAGCCCCGACTTTGGTGGTTATAGGGGGCGGAGGCGTTTACTTGGTGCAGGTTAAAGTCGTTCTAAGCAAAGGGGGGGGTTCAGTGGTGCGTGAGCTAAGAGCTTTTATGGCTGTCTAGTAGGGGCCTAATGGCGTTCTCGTCGGGACGTCGAGGTGAAAGGCTTTACCAGTAATAGTCAGGTAAAGCTCATTGATGGCGATCGATTGTTCAGCATGATTTCATGCTTTGCCACGGGTGCGCCAAGAGTTGCTACTGTAGGGTCTAACCTCGGGCGATTTCAGCCTTCTGGATTGTCCTTCCTGTGCCGCTGATAAGGCCGCAAGGCGGCGAAGGGTGGTAATAAAGGAAATGAGTTTTGGGGGGTGCAGTAACTGCCCTAGGTGTAAAGCTATTGTCAATGTTGCGGGCTAGAAGAATCAGTTAAAGAGGTTGGGGAGGCCTTACAGTAAGAGCGTACGTGTCCTGTGGGGTGTTCAGTTGAGCGTGTGAGGGTGCCTGTCACAGTAAAGTATTTATTTATTTATTTGATAATTGAAAAATTCATGCTACGGTAAAATTCGGAATAATCGTAAAGGATTAGTTTGGTGCTACTTAGAAAAGTAGTATCAAGACATTGAACTGCTGCCCAGCAAGTAATTTAGGTGGGGCTGGAGTTGTCGGCATGTGTAAATATACTCAAAGATATTTATCACTCTACACCGGCAAGATCTTTTTCGAAGAATAGTAACGGATTTACTAATTAAGGATAGAGTAATGAAAGGGATTGGAATCCCCTGCGGCATCGGTCTCGTACTATGTATCACAGCATGTACAACCGCTCCGCCTAAATTGAATTTGTCAGGCCAATGGCTTCTCACTCTCAATAGTCTGAAATCATATAATGTTGATATAAATAAAATCAATGATTCACAGATTATTATAAATGCTGAAGAAGCGAAAATTTCGGGCCAATATACTCTTTCTGGTAAAGAATTAATTCTTCAGAAGCCCAGTCAGCCTCGTCTTACCACTTTACGATTCAAACAGTTGACAGATCACTCCTGGGTTGTGATTGATTCCCCTGCGAGCGGTTTGCTGGGTGTTCAATTGTCGGGGGCAATAATGTCTAGTTGCGAGAAAGTAAAATGCTAAAGCGGTTGTTGTTGCTTACTTTATCCGTCGTTAGCTTCAATGTTTTCTCCGAAGAAATTTACTACGCTGGGTTTTCTTACCTCGGCGATCATGGTGATATTGAGCTGAATTATCCGTATACAGGAAGGCTCAATTCATCCAATGATGGCTCCCAATTCGACAAAGCCCTACTTGATAAGCTTTCGCAGCGCTCTGATATCAGGAATAAACTGGTAGTAAGTGAGCTCGCTGACATGAGCAGTGAGGCTGCGCTCTCGGTCACTTTGGCACTAGAATCTGAGCTGACATCTGTTGAGCAGGTTGGCGATAAGTACAAAATATTACTGCAAGTCTCTGCTCAGTTGATGTTGTTCGATGTCAAAAACATGCAGATTGTCAAAACCTACCCGATAGATGTTCAGTTTATTGATGTCGCCAGCGAAAAACCAACCGACGAATACCTTCAGGCTCTCTACAGGAAGTTCTACTTTGAGAATTCATCCATCAATATCTTCGATATTTTCCTGGATCAACTAAATTCAATTAGCACGGATAAAAAGTACAGTAATCACCTGAGAGTGGTGAAGTCCACATTAAATGAGGCAGTACCCCCCCAATTACCTGAAGGCTTATCTGAAGACCAAGTTGCCGAGATGATGGGTCAGAGTTTCACTCGATTCTTGTCATCCAATCAAGACGTTTCGGTATTGCCTTTCAAGAAGGGGCACGCCGTAGGCAACAAAATATCTGGTCGATTTGCAAGTGGTGAGGTTTACATGATGCAAATCCCTGAGCCTGATTATTCAATCGCTCTTGAGCTTACGGGCCTGAAGAAAAAACAACATAGCCAGAATTCAGCTGGTTCAGCGTGGATCTATGCTGCTCAGGTCAAGTTTAAGTTCTATGAAGAGCTGTCTGGGGACATTATTTTTGAAGACAAGCTATTTAATGCATCTACAAAGGCTGTTCCTACTAGTGTAAAGAACGTCAATGATGGTGCCGCCTTCAATGAAACTCTTCTCATGTTGTTCAGCAAGTTTACGGCATCCTTGAGTAAGCCTAAAAAATCATGGTTGAAAAAGCACGCCGGAGATTCCGATCAATATTCGTCATACAAACTCTTAACTAAGGTCATCGCCGAATGTCGTTAATAAGAATAACCGCAGCACTCATTATTGTACTGTGCTCCGCAGTTGCCAGTGCCGAAGTCGACTCCAAAGGAATTGGCAGCGTTACTTATAAAGGATTCGGAGGCCCCTCAAGTAAGTACACAGAGCAGGCTCTTAGTCAGGCAAGATTGTCAGCTATTTCAAGGTGGGCGTCGAGCTTAGGCGGCAACTTCCTCAAGAACTATGAGGCCGTTCGACCTGAGGTGGAGGCCAATATTGATGACTATGTTCTCGGTGAGAATATTTTAACCGAAAAGGTTGATAAGAGCGCGAAGAAGATAAAGATTGTAATCCGAGCAACAATCGATGATGTAAGACTGAAAAATCTTGTTAATTCCGCATCAGTTATTGCGAATGTGTCAGAAGATGATAAGTCATATATGACGTTTGTGTTCGTCTCTCGTCGCCAGACACAAGTCAATAGCTATGATGCCAAGGTTTATAAACGAGAAGACAAAAGCCAGGCGGAAGAAGGTCAGGAGCATGAGGTAGCCAATGGCGCCGGTGTAAGCTATTCAGCAAACGCCAAAAGCAGTAACACCTCAACTACTGGCGGAAGCACAACACGTAAAGCGGACAAAATTGAATACGACGTTGCTTCTGCTAATGAAATTAATATAGCAATGACTGAAGTTTTCTCTTCCTCTGGATTTGAGGTTGTCGAAGCAGAGTACCTTGAAGAGGAAACCTCAGGTCTGATTTCCGTAGACGCATTTAAGCATGATTTTAAAACAGGAAATGATGTTAGTAGCCAAACAAAGCGTAATGCCGCTAAAGGCGCAAAAATGGTTGAGATTCCTTATATCGCATTAGGGACTCTTGATATAGGAATTCAGGAGAAAGACTCAGCTACAGGGCTTACGCGAGTCACGGTTACCGTTACAGGTAAAATACTTAATGTAGAAAAACGTTTCCCCAAGGCCGTTGCTGCTGTTGGCCCAGTGCAAATAGCGGGTCTTGGTCCGAATCAAACCGTTGCAGAAAGAAACGCCCTTAAAAAGGCGTCTCAGAAAGCAGCAATCGAGCTGGTTAACCAGTTAAATTCCAAAGGCATAATGTAAGGATATAATCATGTCGTTTAGTCAAAAATTAGCAATCGTAACAATCGCCTCCGTAATGGCCGCTCCAGCGTTTTCTTTCGGACTTCCTGAGACACCTAAGTTACCTGGAGCCTCTGCCTTGTCTGGTGGGTCGAGCTCACAATCAGCGTCAGTTGATAGTGCCGCGATGCAGGATGAGTTAATGAGGAACTACATCTCAGCGGCAACAAATGTTGCAACTGCACAATTGGGGATTTCCAAGGCTCTCGGCTTGGACGAACAGGCCGCAGGATATGAAGATCAGCTCTCATATTTAACCAGTGGTTCAGTCAGCGATGCTGATGCCCTTGAGCGTAACAGCAAGAAGAGCGCCAAGCTGAATGAAGAATTTAATGCAGGCTTAGAGGGTGTGTCTGATATTTCAACTGAAGCAAAAAATGAGTTTGCTAAGGCCGCAGGTTCTTATTTGCTTGGCGTATATGATGTTACTAAAATGTCGAAGTCCGCTCAAGATTTTCTCATGGGTGCCACTAGTTCGATATCATCAGCAGGCATGATGGATAAGAAGAAGTTAATGGATAAGCTTAGTACTGGTATGTATGTGGCTAAGCAATTGCCAACCTTCATTCCTGACTTGTTCACCACTTCAAAGAGTCTGATTTCGTTCGCAAAATCGAAGGACATTAAACTGCCAAAAGATGCCATGAATGCATCCGCTAGTATGTTTTAAGTAAAGATTAAGCGGCGCCTTATGGCGCCGTTTTTTTGTTGAGGTTGGCATGAAAAAAATAATAAATCGCTCAATTGTAATCTTCATTACATTTTTTGCCACGACTGTATATTCAGCCGGTCTGACGGTTGTAGGCGTTGAGGCTATGGGGACAGGCATGACTTTTGGCGAAGCAGTGAACTCTGCTTTGATCGAAGCCATTTCACAGGTTAACGGTAAGAGCATTGATTCAACCCGTATCAGTCAATCTTTAACCTCTTCGACGGTTGAGGGTATTGACGAGTCCTACTTCTCTTCAGATAAGTATTTGTCTGTCGTGAAAGAGGCCACTAAAGGTGCTGTTTCGAGTTATACAATTCTAGATGAAAGCCAGGAAGGTAATATCTGGTCAGTAACCCTTGAGGTAAGAGTTTCAAAGTATAAAACATCTAAATCTGCTAACAGGAAGCGGATTGTCATTGTGCCATCTCAGGTTAAAGGCGATTCATATTCGCTATCTGGGAAGAGTCATAGTCGTACTTCAGTATCAAATAAATTAGCACAGACCATTTCAGACGCGCTTGTTCAGACTCGAAAATGGTCTGTTCTCGATAGGCGTGATTCGAAAGCAATGGATCAAGAATTAGCCTTAGCTGCGTCTGATCAGTCATCGGTCAGCGAGAAAGCAAGAATTGGTGTAAAACTGGTGTCAGATTACGTTCTTATTCCAGAAATTGATTCGTTTGCATACTCCATACAGAAAAAGAAAATGAAGCTTTCCGATAGGACATATGAGGTTGGTTATGGAAGTGTGTCTGTTTCTTACAGGTTGATTGAGGTTGCCACGTCACAATTGGTGTATTCGGACACAATAACTTCTAAGTTTGATCAGAATGATTTCAATAGATCTGAACGTAATAATTCAGCAGCTATCGCTTCATCCATGATTGATGACGTGTCGATCAAGCTGGTGAAAAAACTTAACTCTCAAATATATCCGCTGTCCATTATTTCAAGGCTTAATGAGCAGGTTATTCTTTCAGAGGGGGGTAAGACAGTCTCTGTCGGTGAGGTGTATCGCGTATATAAGCGTGGGGGAAAGCTGTATGACCCTTACACCAAGGAGTTCATGGGCTATGAAGAATCACCTTGCTGCTCAATGAAGATTACAAGAGTTGCGCCCAAACAAGCCTATGGCGTCATTCTGACTGGCAACGAACTGATTCCAAGCGAAATACCAAATAACATGTTCGTTGTCAGAGGTAAAATAGCATCTAAGACCAAGCCGGTTGTTATAAAAACAACTATAAAAGAAGAAGATTCAGACTGGTAATTTAGGAATTCATTATGTTTAAAAAAACCTTTATGGCATTTACCTTGTTATGTCTTACTTTGACAGCTTTTTCAGTAATAGCTTCTCCCACTGAGGCTATTACTAATGAAGAGGCTGCAGCTCAGAATGAAGAGTCTGTACCTGTTAATAGTGCTAGTGAAGAAATTGAAATTGCTATCGATGAATATTTCATTAAGAAGAAAGTTGTTCCTGGGATGATCGGTAAAGGAGGTAAGATCTACTATTCCGCAATTCAAACTGTGGATGCCAGTAGTGCCTCTCCTGATTGGGCTAAGTCACGGGTGCTTGCTTTTGAAAAAGCGCTGTTGAAAGCTCAAACCGAATATATCAAAAATACATTCGGTCGTAATTCTCTTGAGACTGTTAATAAACATTCTGAAGACCAATCTTCAAATAAAGATAAGTTTCAGGAAGATCCCGCCAATACTTCTGAAGTTGTTGCTCTATACGATAAAGTCGTAGCTCTTGGGGGGGCGAAACTGGATAGTCTTCTGATCGATGCCGGTGTTGAGCCTGAGCAGTATGATGCTTTACCTCCGGAAAAGCGTAAAACCCTTTATATGAGTTCCTTCATCAAAAAGTCACTTGTTAATGCGATGGGTAAATCAAGTGGTCTTCTTCCGGTGCAAACATTTGAGGGGTCAGACGGAAATGGTAAACATGCAATTGGCGTAGTCATGGTTCGTTCAGAAAAATTACAACAGCTTGCTAGTGATATGAGCTCACAGCGTGAACCTTTTCTGAAAATATCAAAAGGTAAGCCTATTGTTAATTACATAAATTTACCGGCTAAAAGTCTGGCAGGAACGTTTGGCGTTCGAGTCGTTTTCAATGAACAAGGTCAGCCGGTTGTATTGTCCTATGGGCAGTGGGGTTTTGGTTACAGCGGAACAAACGATAAGCGACTCGATCGAAACCGAGAGCACTCCGCAAAGAAAGCTGACACCATGGCTATGGATGGGCTTACTGTTTTTATGAATAGCAATATTGCATTCCAGTCAAAAAATGAGACTGGTGAAGTTATTGAGAACGTACTTATCAAACGTGGCGATGAGATCACTGAAGAAGATATTTCGGTGATCGTTGATAAAACTGTTGAAAACGCGAAACTCAAAGCCTCGGCAAAGATATCCGGAACTAATGTTATTAAACGCTGGAAATATAAGCATCCATACGGTCATGAGATCATTGGTCGGGTCCGTATGTGGTCAATGGAAGGTGTTAACTCCGCAAAATCCGCATCATCTTTCAGGCCGAATACTACGGCGCGTAGAAATAATTCTGAAGTGCAGGCTAAAAACAAGCACCGTCAAGAGTCAGGGGTGTCGATGGGTGTTTCATTTGATGAGGAAGAGGAGGCATTTTAATTGCCAGAACTCGAGGCTAAAGGGAGTGTCTTAATCTCGTTATAAAGGTAGATCATGAGGGAAAATAAAATAATAACTATTTGGTTTGCCGGTTCAAGTAATTAAAGTTCAGCTTGTCTTTATGGTAAGCCGTTCGTAAGAAATATTCGTCTTGTTTAAGTGCCCTGCAAGATGATTAATAATAAATTATAGGGCGCAGATGGAGTACATATGCAAAATATTACAGAACTAAAAGATGCGATAAATACAAAAACTATGAATTTAGTTCTTTTGTCCATAGCTACGGCTGGAATTTACCCCATAATGTGGATGTTTAAAAACCAAGAGACAATAAACAAAATTGTAAAAAAAGAAATTGCAGGGAATGTTTTTATTATTTGGGTTGCTGTTTGTGTTGGCTTAAGCCTGCTTTTTACTCGAACAGGAGAAGAGACTATAGATGCAATATCAGTTTTGCTGTCGTTGGCATCAATGGTCTTATACGTTGTTTGGGCGTTTAAAGCGAAGTCTGCTCTTCAAGAATATGCTTTAAATGAACATAAGATTGACTTGCGTATGAATGGATTTTATACATTTCTATTTAATATTTACTACATTAATTACTGCTTTAATGACCTTCCAGAGGCAAAAAGAAAGCAGAATATATTAACTGGGAATGTTGAAGCTGCTTAAGCTTAGTTTTAATGGAGTTAAGCCTGCCATTGGTAGGTTTAACTGACCTTGCCGTTTTGTGAATCCCGACTTTGGTGCAGTAGTTGGAATTTATTTGGCTGAGAGTGGGGGATTGCATTCGCGCCGTCCTTGGCGCTCACCCCTTTGGGGTAACGGTGGGGACGTTGTGCAAAACGGCTTTCCTTGCCGTTTTGTGAACCCCGACTTTGCAAGTTCAAGACCCTAAGTTCGACCAATAAAAAACCCCACCATTTTGCAATGGTGGGGTTTTGTATTGGTGGGCCGGGGGGATTTGAACTAGGCTTTTAACTAGTTGATTTTAAAGTGTATTATTTTTTGCATTTACGACTACTGTTACTTGCAGTGTTACTAAAGATAAGAGTCACATCAGTACCCTTATAGCTGTCGAATCTCACCGAGATACCCCCATAAATACCCCCAGAGTGGGCTGCTTGGGCGGTCTTGCCGTCGCCTAATATCTACGAAAGCCCTCTATGTCGCATCCAGTCTTCAAAGGCCATTAGGTATATTCCTGGACTGGGGTCAGCGGAAGTGTGTCAGGCGTAGGAGAGAGGAGAGTGTGGCTCCTCTTCTAGGTTAGATGCTTGTACCGTAACTCATCCAATTGTAAATAGGTGCTAATACCAGCTTTGCATCTTCGATCGACTTTAAACCCTCTTCGATTGTCTGAGGTGTTGATTCCCACAAAGGTGTTGTAAGTGCGAGGTGGGGGGATATCTCCATTTCACGCTTCTCGCCAGACTTACTCAGGGTGACCATCTGCTTGCCTCTGCTGATAGCTCCGTCAGTAGGAAAGTCTAGGCAAGCTAGCCCCTCTTTGGTCATGGAGGCCCATTCGTCCATAGTGAGCTCACTAAGAAGACACGGGCTTTTCCCTATGTGTTGTTCTTTGATGGAGGGTCTAGAAGATACTTGCCATGCATCACGACTGAGGCGAACAGTGATTCTCTCTGCGTCTTTAGAGGGAACAAACCCCATGGTCAGCCCGGCCATTGATCTTTCTTGATTGAGCAGCATGGCAATTGGCCATGCGCCGCCGTATTTCATCCCTTCAAGGTTTACGCCTAGTCGAGCTTTCCCTGTGCCGCGCTCTATGACGAGGTTCCACTGGACACCATTGTTGTCGTCACATACGCCGAATACATTACTCGACTTTTGACCAAAGGGACGTGGGTTAACTCCAAAGGATTGTTTAAATATCGTATGGATGTAATCCGTTTTAGCCATTCGCTGGCCTCTTTGCTTCTGGCGATATATGTCGCTGCCCTCATCAAGCTGTTCAGCTTTTGTCGCA
Organism: Phascolosoma agassizii; assembly: GCA_035593235.1. Taxonomy (NCBI): domain Eukaryota; kingdom Metazoa; phylum Annelida; class Sipuncula; order Phascolosomatiformes; family Phascolosomatidae; genus Phascolosoma; species Phascolosoma agassizii. Next base: position 3,402 of record JAVJHY011088536.1, on the reverse strand, counting down.
TATAGGCGGGCGATAACGTCTTCTGGTGTATCAAACGGTTTGGTGAGTGACGCGAGTTTGTCGTAAAGCTCCTGAGAAATGTCAATAGTTGGGCTCATAACTGCCTCCAGTAAAATGTAATAAATAGTGTCGAGTGTTTGTAGCTTATGCTGTGTTTTACTGTGCGTCAATAAATAGTTACTGTCAGTTACTGTGATTTTACTGTATTTTTACTATGTTTTTATTCTGGTTGCTATGAACGTAAGGGGTGAGTGTACTTTTAGATGGCAGAAATATTGTCGCGATGGCTTGGGGTGGCGGTAATGAGTCGGATGTTAAGAGTCCGCTTCTGGCAAAAAAACGGACACTACGAATGATCGGGCCATATCTTTCCATTTGAGTGAGATTTCACCTGCATCTATGTTTTACTTGTTTGTAGATTGCCAAGGAAATTTACCTGACGCCCTCCGTGGGTGTGATGTCGCCCCTTCAGTGAAGCTGGTTAATACATCGCAACTAACATATGCCCCTAGATCCCGTATCAGGGAAACTTATAAACAAAGCTGAAGTCCTGCCAGGAAGAAAGCTATGAATCCAGGAGTGGATAAAAGAATGAACCTAGATGATTTGATTCCTTTGGCCAGATATAACGAAGAACAAGACCTAACGTATAGGGAGTCTCTTGCGAGGGCTTTAGCGGGTAAGATTGAGATCTTTTATGTGTTTGATGGGAGGAGTCTGGTTATTTATGATCCCATTGACGACAGTCATAATGGGAAGGGCACCAAAAACAATATGATTGGCGGCCCTGAATCTATCGAAATAGATTATGCTCCTTGTGATTTTATTCAGTTAACGCCGGACGTTCTTCGTGGGTTGTGGGGAGACGTGTCATACGAAGAATTTCAAGTTCAACTCATTGAATTAGTCCGCGAACATGAGCCAGAAGGTTTTGTGTTGGTTAAAATGCTTGATGGGCAGTCTAGAGCAATAACAATTGATAACTTGTATATCAATCTTGATGTGCGGCAAGAAACCAACGTGTCTGGCAATAATGAAAATAAGCCAACTAATAGCGCCCTGAAAGTAATAGGGCTTCTCATGCACCATTTGGCCAAAAGCCCGAAATACGCCTCTGGAGACTCTCCAAACAAAAGTCAGATTAAAGAGCTGCTCTTAGATCTAGCGGAAGAGCTGAATATCAATTCCTACGGGCTTTCTAAGGTCGATGAGCGCCTTTTGTCCGATGCAATGAAGTACCTGGAGGATCAAAAGAGCTAGTACCCAATTCCCCACCTGGGGAATCCTCTCTTCCTAGCTGTGAGGGAGGAAGAGCCGAGAAATTTTGTAATGCACCCACGCTCAATAACGAGCGCTTTTAACCAAGTTAGGGGTGCAAACCATGATTACAACATTACTAAAGCTAAAAGACGTACAGGCCATTACTGGGCTGTCTAGGTCTCATGTTTATGCTCTTGCGCAGCAGGGCCTTTTTCCAAGACCACTCAAATTAACCGAGCGCTCAAGCGCTTGGGTGGAGTCCGAAGTTCAAGGTTGGATTGAAAGCCGTATCGCTCTACGTGATGAGGCGGCGGCATAATGACTAATTTAACTGAATACAACCTCATTAAGCTTGATGAGTTATACAGCCAGCCATTAGAGGTTGACTGGTTAATTGAAGATATTATCCCCAGTGACTCCATTGGCATGATTTATGGGGCTTCAGGTTGTGGTAAGTCACACATCATATTAAGCATGGCGGCTATGATGGCTAATGGCTCGCCTTGGTTCGACAAAGATACAAAGCAGGGCAGTGTCCTAGTTATGGCTGGAGAAGGCTTGAAGGGGATTGCTCGCCGCCTGAAAGCGATAGAAAAAGAGCATGACCTTACGATAGATCAGGCAAATCTACGAATCTCCGATCGAGCCATAGGGTTGGACACAGATCAAGGTTGCCAGGTTGTTGAGCAGGCTATTAAAGAACTAGAAACACCACCCCAATTGATTTTTATAGACACCCTTTCTCGCCATTTGATGGAAAGTGAGGAAAACAATAACGATCATATGACTAGATTCATTAACAGGCTTGAAGAAATACGCCGGAAGTATGAGTGCACCATCGTTTTGGTACACCATACAGGCAAATCCACCAGTAAAGGGGCTAGAGGCGCATCAGCTATAAAAGCTAGTATCGATTTTAGTTTCGAGGTGGAAGGCAAGGATAAGATATGTTCTTTTTCTTGTGACAAGATGAAAGATGCTGACGACGATATATCCGTTAAGCGCTTTCAGATTAAGGGTGTTGACCTAGGTCAGATGAGCAAAAAAGGTAAGCCTATAACTGGGGCTTGCGTGGTAAAAACAGATAAAGTGCTTAGCTTAAAAGTATCTGGATCTAGCAATGAAGAGGTTGCCCTAGAATGTTTTAATCCTGAGAGAAAGGTTTGGCAGCAGTCTTTTGTTAATGCATGTACAGATGATGCTAAAACAGAATCTAAAGAGAAACGATTTAGAGCGACTGTAAAGGACCTAGTTGCCACTGGAGTTGTTAAAGATGATGGTGGCGGAGCCTGCTCTATTATCCAAGCAGCCTGACCCCAAAAAACGGACAGACGGATATTCCTAAGGGAATATCCATCCGTCCGTTTTCTTCTATATTATTTCTTGATATTACTATTGCTGAAACTCAAGACGACCCAAGAGATTTCACTAGCTTTTATTCCTTTAAGGCTAAGGCGTTAGCTTGTTTTGTAAGGCGCTTAGTTCTGACAAATTAATAAGATTGACAGGGTGAACTTGGATCAAGGTAGTAACGCTTAATAATGGACGGACGGAGACCCCTTAGGGGTGATCCGTCCATCCGTTTTTTTGGGATTTTAAATTACTTAGCTCTACCCCAACGGTTTGTGGGTAGGCTGATTGATTAAGGGAAGTGCGTTAGTTGTACTTGTCTGTATGCATTAAAACTAGGAAGAGGGCTGCTTGGTTGTACTTATTCCCTAGTTCTCTCATCACCTTGTAAAAGGTTCGGAAAAAATAAACCAAGCCGAGGCCTGGTTTAATTGTTCATAGCAATCCGCGTTCAGCGAAAGAGCAGCTTTCATTAGGTGAGACAATAAAGTGGTCCAGTACCTTAATGTCGAAGATCTCAAGGGAGTCCTTGATCTTGCTAGTTATGTTTTGGTCTGCATTGCTTGGTTCAGCAATCCCACTGGGATGATTGTGAGCTAGTATTAGAGCTGCGGCATTGAGCTCTAAGGCCTTCCTGGCGATTACCCGGATATGGACATGTGATGCATTTACAGTGCCCCTGAAAAGCCTTTCAAAGCTTATTAGGCGATGCTGACTGGTAAGAAACATCACTGTGAACCATTCATCAGGTTCAGCCGCTAGTTTTATTTTCAGGTAGTTCTCCACCTCCTT